>RJWK010014357.1:0-37779 GCA_004363435.1 Platanista minor
GAGAACTCAGGAAGAAAACAAAAATCATGGAAAGTGGAAAAAGACAAGTGAGGTAGGAAGACAAGAAAAGAGGCAATAAAAGCTCAAGCTCAGCGGGTTCTAAAGACAGCCTTAGTCACGCTGGCCAGAGTACTGGCATGGTGAAAGCAGTGGCCTGAATTCCACCCCTCTCAGGCAAATCACAGAAATCTTTGGGTCAGTTTCATTGCCTGTAAAAGGTAGACAAAACCTTTGCCCCTTATAAGTTTAAATTCTCATTTTATTTCTGATACCTTTTCACGTTGTCTTTAAACAGCTTACAAAATGATTAACCACGGCTTTCAGTTAACAGCTTTTTATACCCAGCCTTTCAAAATGCCACCCCTGGATTATTCAAATGGAAACTAAGTTAAAATCACATTAATCTCATCAAGCCGGACTAGGTACCGCTTATCCCAGCCTCCATACACAAAGTCGTCATTTTATGGATGTCACTCTTCCACTTTACACACTAAGGGCACACATAAAAACGACAAGCGAAAGCCTTCAAATAAACCCAAATAACAACACATTTTACAGTTCCCTTTTAACAGAACTCCCAGTTTGGAAGATCAACTAGGGTGAGAGGTCGTGTTCACCCTTATTAGGAAACGGGCACAGTTTAAAGGCTTAATTCGAAGTCTTAGGAAATTACAAAAGAGGTTTCCTTTCCAAGAGAGGTTCACGCCAGGGGAAGATCAGGCGACCTTGCTACCCACCCCGCCCCGCACTCGGCATCATATTGGGACTAAGCGGCAGCATTCTTCCGCTGACATCAAAAGAGGCCGGCTGCTGCCAGGGGCGGAGGGAAGGGCGGGCAACGACGCGACTGCGCAGGGGCGGAAGGCGGGAGGACGGAGAAGGCAGGCGGACGGAGAAGGCAGGCGAGCTAGATCCGGCAGCTGGGGGAGGGAGCCGCACGACCGCGGCCACGCGAGGGCAGGGCGCGCCGCGCGTGCGCGGGGCGTGGCTCAAGTTCTGCAGTTTTTCCGGCGTGTGAACGTCTGTTCCCGGGCGCGCTCGCGGCCTGGCTGGCTCAGGCCTTCCTAGGAATAATGGGGTTGGCGCTCTCCTCTCTGATGACCGTTGTGAAATCATTACGCCCCCGGAGTCCACGGCAGCCCAGCCAGGTCTTGCACGTGTTCACTGTCCCCGGGCCGAGTGCGGTCAAACTTTGCGGGGGTAGCGGGGCCTGGGGCGGGGGTGGAGTCTGCACTCCGGGCACTTGGCTCGCGGGGTGTGGGCCCGAGGCTGACGCCGATTTGGTTGAAGGGCTTTCCAACTGACCACCCCCTTAGTTCACTTCCCCCACGGTAGAGCTCTCCGGGAAACCCGCCTCTAGATCTGGGATGGCCCTTTAGCAGCTGGAGAAGGGAGTTACCGCCAGAGTCCTTCCGTAAATGTTGTAAATGCTGTAATAACTAATTAAATTCACTTCCGCAAGGCAGGCAGAATGTTGTGAGATTCTTTATTGAGAAGGGCGAGCAAAGGGCAAGTGATGCTTGGTCTTCGCGTTTAAAAACAGTTCGTGAAACTATTGAGGGGATACAGTGGAGCTTTTCCAGTTTGTCTTTTCCCTGCAGCCACCTGTTTCTCCCTGAACTCCCTCAGCCCGGGGAAGAGAGAGACCAGGTTGGGATTTCCGGGTCTACAGATCCAAAGCAGCCTAGAAGGAATCACGTGAACAATGCCTAAAACAGCCCACCTCCAGATCCTTTTTTAAATTGGAAGCTGAGATAGTCCTGCTGGGACTGAATAAATAAATATACACTAGTGATTAAACGTATGTATAAGAGTATGTACGTTATGTTTCTATTCTGAAAATTAGGTACGCACTAGATATTTTTAAACCTAAAGGCAAAACAGTTAGTAACCCAGCAGACATCTCCCACTGATTCATGCTTCCCACCTCAAGGAATAACTGGATTGCTTTTGAGATTCCAGTGATATGTATGAAAACACTGTACACTCTAAAGCAATTATATGTCAGCTCTAAGTAGTTGCTCTCAGGATGTAGGATTTAGATACCTCTGAATTGTTTCCTGATTTGTGAATAGAGAAATCTGTGGTAGTTTTAAGGTGTGGCAGAGGAGCAATATCCGGTTCGGTAGTGTGCATGTGTCACTGTCACTATGAGGAAACATTTCCCTAAGACAAAACTAGACTAGGGCTCCAGTGAGTTTAATGTCACAGTGTACATAATTTAAATCAATCCAAATAACAATTCCTCTAAAGCATTTTATGGTGGGCCTGGAGAAAGCTTGTTCTTTTAGTTACATAGTAAGATGAATTATTTTCACTGTAACAACCAATGTTACACCGGTCCAGGGAGAAACAGTGTTACAATAGAGCCTTTGGACGCTGTCATGGAAAGAACACTGGATTGGGCATCAGAAAAGCCAGAGTTCTAATCTAACCCTGCCACTCAATCCAAAATCGTCTAAAATCTTCGTTTCTCTGGATTTCCCTTTCCTCACATTTAATGTGGTGTTTGTCACTCTCCTGAATTGTTTGCTGGTCAGTCTTTCCCTCTTTGGTCTTAGCACCTTAGCATAACATAGTTTAGTGAGTACTCACTAGAGGTTTGTTGAAATAATTCTTTCCAACTCTACAAAGTTTGATGTTGAGCCATTTTTATTCTTTGAAACAATACATGTAAGATCTGTTATTAAGAATGCTATTTATTGTGGGCTTCCCTGGTGGCGCAATGGTTGAGAGTCCGCCTGCCGATGCAGGGGACACGGGTTCGTGCCCTGGTCCGGGAAGATCCCACATGCCGCTGAGCGGCTGGGCCCATGAGCCATGGCCGCTGAGCCTGCGCGTCTGGAGCCTTTGCTCCGCAAAGGGAGAGGCCACAACAGTGAGAGGCCTGCGTACCACAAAAAAAAAAAAAAGAATGCTATTTATTGTCAAAGAATCACTCCATAGATGACTTATTACAGAGGTGTACAGGTACCTTTACAGAGGATAAATCTTGTGGACACGACCTTAACCAAATAATCAAAATTAACCAAAAATTGGACAATAATTGGACATCATGTGCCCCTTGCTGTGAAGCTTAGAGAAAGATTCAACATCATCTATGGAGTATTTCTGGGAAAATATTTAACCTGAATCTAATCATAATCTAATCACTGACAACTCCAAATTAAGGAACATGCTGTAAAATAGTTGACCTGGAATCATGAAAAATATCATAAAAGACAAAAACCCTAGGGAATTGTTCTAAATTAAAGAAATGTGACAAATGTATGCAGGGAACTTGATATGAGGCTCATTTATTTTTATTTTATTTTATTATTTTTTAATGAGGCTTATTTTTATTTCATAATGTTCAAAATGGCTAATGTGGTCCTCAGATTCCCAGAAGTTACCTCCTCGTCCCTCTGAGAAAACTAATTAAATGTGTAGGGAGCTTCAGAAAAGCTGATTCTTATTATTCCTAAAAGTTTCTTCCATGAAAGACCGCTTGTGTTAAACACTTATTGAAAACAGAAAACACTACTAAATGAGGTCAGCTACTTCACTGCTCAAAGTTATAATTCAATCCTTAAAAGGAAAATGGAATCATTTTTAAAATGTCATTTTTAGGGCTTCCCTGGTGGTGCAGTGCTTCAGAGTCCGCCTGCCGATGCAGGGGACATGGGATCGTGTCCCGGTCCGGGAAGATCCCACGTGCCACGGAGCGGCTGGGCTCGTGAGCCATGGCCGCTGAGCCTGCGCATCCGGAGCCTGTGCTCCACAACGGGAGAGGCCACAGCAGTGAGAAAAAAAAAAAAAGTCATTTTTAGGGACTTGCTGGTCCTTCTATTTTTAATTGTCTAGGCCCAGTTAGAGAGTAACAAACAAAGAATAATAAAAATGAAACTACTAGAAAAGCTTGAGGAAGTAAATGTTCTTAATATTATTCTTTTATTTTATTATTCTTCATATTATAGCTCTTGATTTTCTTGAGGTAATCACTGCTTTACACCCTCCAGAGGTCCTGAGAGTCTCTAGAAATGAGGGCCTGTTCCTGAGTCCTTCACCTTTCAGCCCCTGCCTACCTCTGTAGACTCATTGATCCCTGGTGTACACACACACTGTACTCTCACACACCAGAATATTCCTTGTGTAAGTCTTCTTTCATTTAAGATAGGTTTAAGATGAAATGAATAAAAAGGAAGTTATCTGTTCACATAACTGAAAATCCCAGGGGTAGCATATAGGATATTACTGTAGGGAGGGGCCCATATGAAGTCTTGGGCTGGGTTTCCACCTCTGGTCTCTGCTCTTTTACTCTGCTGAGTTCATTCTCAAACTGGTTCTCTTCTGCAGCTCCAGGCTTACATCCTCCTTTCAGCAGCCCCAGCAGCAACAAGCACCTCTCTCCCCTCCCCTGGCCAGGAGTACAGCCAAAGCTCTGGACTTAGCTGTTGTCCTGAACCAGTCACCGGGAGGAAGTGGGGAAGAGGTCAGCCCCACCTCAGCCCCCTACAGTGAGAACGGAGAAGTTGTGGGTCCCCCAGGGAACGTGAAAGAAGGGAGCCTGAACGCTGGGCAGGCTGAAACAACAGGTGTCCACTGTATTTCTCAACACACGCAGCAATCTCATACCTCCCTGCCCTGGCCCCTGTTTTTCCTCTGCCTAAAATGCGCTTCCACAGTTATCCTTCTGACAAATGCCTGTCTAGCCTTTACAAGCCAGGTCACATGTCACCTCCTTTTTGCCACCTTTGTCCGTAAAATTACTCCATCCTTGGAACCGTTTCTGCACCTCATACCTATTTCTATTATTATCAGACTGAATTGGATTTTTTTAGAACAATTAATTGCAATTATACAAGTAATATATGTTCATTATTAAAAAATTCAGAGTAATATCACTCAAGGAGTGGCCCATGGAGTGTCACCAGACTCTGAACTGTTTGTTACGGTCCTCAGTAAGTACAGAAATTGAGAGCAAGTCTAAAACTTGTTTTGGCAATTTGACAGAACTTTATGTCTGTTGAATCTAACCATAAACAATTCATGGGACTTCCTGGTGGTGCAGTGGTTAAGAATCCGCCTGCTATTGCAGAGGACATGTGTTCGAGCCCTGGTCCAGGAAGATTCCACATGCCGCGGAGCAACTAAGCCCGTGCTGTACAACTACTGAGCCTGCGCTCTGGAGCCCGCAAGCCAGAACTATTGAGCCTGTGTGCCACAACTACTGAAGCCCACACACCACAACTACTGAAGCCCATGTGCCTAGAGCCCGGCTCCACAGCAAGAGAAGCAACCGCAATGAGAAGCCCGTGCTCTCTGCGACTAGAGAAAGCCCACGCGCAGCAACGCAGACCCAATGCAGCCAAAAAAATAATTAATTAATAATAATAATTTGCCTATATTTGCGTGGCTATTGAGTCACAGGATTTTTTCTTCCCAGTAAGTCAACTACAGAGGCTCCAATACTTTCAGCCATTGGGTTCCACTTCCTCCATAGAGATTATTAAAAGAGATAAAATCATCTAATGTGCTTTAAAGCTTTGCCACTCAGTATAGCTCTTAGACTGGCAGTATCAGCATCACTTGGGAGTTGTTTTGGAAATGGGGCTCTCAGTCTCCACCTAGGTAATTTGTATATATCTTAAAGTTTGAGAAGCACTTCTTAAAGAATGTCAGGAAATGGCAACTCTCACTGCCGTGGTTTTCTATAACTGCTGCTTAAAATTACAACAAATTCAGTGGCTTAAAGCAACACAAATTTATATTATCTTACAGTTCTGCAAGTTAGAAGCCCTAAGTCAGTTTCAATGGCAGTATGTGGGCCTCTCACTGCTGTGGCCTCTCCCGTTGCGGAGCACAGGCTCCGGACGCGCATGCTCAGCGGCCATGGCTCACGGGCCCAGCCTCTCCGCGGCATGTGGGATCTTCCCGGACCGGGGCACGAACCCGTGTCCCCTGCATCGGCAGGCGGATTCTCAACCACTGCGCCACCAGGGAAGCCCGGTCACACTCCTTTGATGTGGTCTGTTTGGAAGTTATGCCAATAAGTTCTTCTTACTCTTGAACTGCTGACTAAAACTAAGACTGGTTGGCCAATTTTTGACATGAAGTACCATAAAGAATATATCCATCCAAGGACCAGCTTGACTGGATTATTTGCAATCAGCACTTACTGAGTAGCTATTTGCAGCCTCATCTTTGGACCTTAATTTCCTTGCTTGAATAAAAGAGATGAGAGTAGATACTAACTTTAATCTAGCTCCAAAAGCAAACCTGTGCTTTTGTTAGCTTTACAGTTCAGTTTATCAAATTGGCACTGGCCTTAACTCTTGATCACACATGCCCAGTTTCTGGAAACACCTCCAAAAACTGTCTCAGAGCTTTGGTCCATACTCAAAGTCACCAAACAACTTCACTATATTGTTTCTGTGAGCTCCTGTCCCCCCACTGCAACTCTCTGGGTATAGCAATTCCAACAGGCCTCCTGTTCTGCAGTCCAGGCCTATACAGAACAGAGGTTGTGGGCTATTTAAGTAGCCCACTGTGAGGACACAGAATAGAGCAGAAGTGGAAACATGGCTGATCTGCTACAAAGTGCTGCAAAAATAACAGGATAAATTGGGACCTGTAGCTCTCCATTAGGGAGAGAGGGCTGTGGTGATAGGACAGGCACTTGAAGATGGAACTGACTTCTGGATGGAAAGGAGAAGGCAAGACAAGGTTACCTATGGAAGGCCCTCGGAGAAAAGCATGCAATTCAGTCCACAAGTTCTGATTACGTATCTACCATATACACAGTGTCTATCAGGTCCTGTAGAGAATACAAATAAATGCAAAAATGGTCCTATTTTTAAGGAGTCAATGAATTCACCCATGAACTAATCAAGTAACAACAATGCATGATAGTATGGAATCGTGTGTCAAAATATATACTAAAGGTCAAAAATGCTAGGCCTTGGTTCAAGTTGAGAGGGGAATAAGGTGAGGTGGTAATGGGCTAAGGAAATGAGTGACAAGGTAAGTTAAGATTGTGGAAAGCCTCAATTGCCGAAAGGTGTTTGATCTCTATCTTTTATCTTCAACATTTTTTTTTTGAAGAAGTGAAAGAAGTAAACTGATATTTCAAGAGCAATTTAGAGATGTCCCTGGATGAACGAGGGATGGGAGAGACTGTAGGCAAGAAGACCATTTAGAAAGCTACTGTGTTGGTCCAGGCATGAGATAACAGCAGATATAGTAGAACAGAACAGGCAGATTCAAGAACAATTTCCTTCCTTGAAGGAAGGAACAACAGGACTCGGTGACTAAAATACAATAAAGAAGAAATAACCAAAGATGAGTCTGAGGTTCAATATGTCTGGATGACCAGAGTCAAAGAATTTTAGACCTGCAAGGGGTCCAATTGGACTCCCTCACTTTAAGAAATGAGAAAACGGTGGTTAAGTGTCAGAACTAGTTCTCTGCAGAGGCAGCAGCAGAATGCCCAGGCTATTATGGGATATACCAAGCAGTATATGCCTAAGTGTTAATTACATATAAATTATGTTCAGTCCCAACCACTGCACCACCAGGGAATCCCCCAGAATACTTCTAATGATGAGAGCAACCAGACTAGAATGCATTGTCATATAACTGCCACAGGACTAAGTGAAAAAGTCATGTAACTACATGAATAGTTCCTGTGTAAAGTCAGATTGTCTCTGATTTCTGCCATAAATAGAAACTTGATGAGCAAATTCTTAAGGTTCTAAGTGCTCCCTGTTGACATTAACCATAATGACTTATACCTTCTCTGACTGCTTTTTGCACTTCCTAGTCACTTCCTAGTCACCTTGACATTTGTCTGTGTGTGTACCATTCCCTTTATTAAGGGTGTACCGCCAGCTAGGTGGGGGACTTACATTTCATTCGTCCTTAGCCTAAATTACACTGTTGTGTTACTAAATTTTGCTGGTCTAACCAATTGCTGAAGAAATTAATGAAATTATGCCAATTGTAATTTTAGGATTAAAGAACCTGAACATTTAAATATTAATGAAAAACATGCTCCCCTGAGAGGCTGCAGAGACTAATGGAATGAGAACTGAGTTAAGTATCAGGAATATGATTCTTCAGTAGCCCCCAGGAGGTCATAGATAATTCCATTTTTCTCTTCAGTCATCATCTGAAGCCTGCAGGTCTTGGTAAGTAAAAATGCAACTTTAATTATCATCGATTTCCTTTTAGACATGGGTGAACTCAGGGTGTACTAGTACTAGGGCCTCTGTTTGTTGAGAAAGAATATACAAAATATATTATAGATTTACCATTCTATTTTTATTTTGAATGATGACTCAGTCATTTACCTTCTTTTTAAAAAATTTTATTTTATTGAAGTCTAGTTGATCTACAATGTTGTGTTAATCTCTGCTGTACAGCAAACTGATTCAGTTATACATGTATATTTTTTTCATATTCACTTACCTTCTTAATGGAACAGTCTCACTTGTCTGAACTCATTGCTACTAAAGATTTTATGCAGTTCAAACATATGCTTTACCCCTCCCAATTCTGGATCCTTTATAACTCTGAATAGGTCTTAGTCTTTCCACATTTTAATGTTGATGTTTTGGAAGTAGGTACATGGAAAAGAAACTTTCTTCAAAATAACTCAGAAATAATGTAACATCCTTTTCAAACCATGATTTTTCTGGAATTTGACTATTAAAAGGATAGTCAAAAGTTTTTTTCAACTCCGGTCCTTAGACAACCTTGTGGAGCAGAGCCACTAGACCCATTACTTTCCATATTCTGGATTAGTCATGAATTTTTTTTTTTAAAGTTAAAATTATAAGTATCAATAACATCACAGTTTAATGAGTTAATGCTAAGCATTTAAAATGTCGGCCCACTTCCTCTACCACCGTTGTTGAGCCTGAAGGGAGGAACAGTGAAAATAGTCACGTCTATTGGATATAATTTGGGGTACAGTCAGAAGGGAGTGGGAAATGGGCACAAAGTTGTGGAATAGTTTGGGTGGTTCTGTACTTCTGGAAATGATTGCCAGAGACAGGAGGTGTGGGGAACAGAGAGGTCCGCTGGGAAAAGATATCAGTAGAGCAAGTAACTCCTCCTTCTCCCAGAACTTCTCACTCCTATGCCTGTGAACTTTTTTAGGTTAATCATAGACCTAGAGACTAAAATCAAATTATAAAATATATCAAGACATCACCAAATCAGCCTATTGGAGAGGCATGGTGGGAGACCCTCTAAATATTAGAAAAATGTTCCATTAAGAAATTAAAAATAAATTATATTACTCTCAAGTCATTACAAATATAGGTGGTGATTTCACTGAAGCTCAATGTTTCAATGAAGCATATCACCAATTAGGGTTTTTTTTCCCCCTTTTATTTTGAAATAATTGAAGCTTTCCCCACTGATACTATCTTACACAACCATACTAGATGATCAGAACCAGGAAAATAGCATATCATCAATTAGTTTTTAAAGATTTCAAAGTTTGTTAAAGCATTTTAAATCCCTGCTGAATATTGGAGAGGGAGGTTTCCCTGGAAGCAGCCTAGTCAGAAAGGTGAACATGACATGCATAGAGGTCAGGTATCTCTCAGGTATCTCTATTGGAGCAATGTTTCTCAATCCTGGCTGAACATTCCAATATCTGGAGGATGGGCGAAATTCAACCACTGGCTGGGCCCACCCCAAATCAATAAAATCAACCCCTACAAGTAAGACTCAGGCAACAGTATGTTTTAAAAAGCTCCTCTGGGGAATTCCTTGGCAGTCCAGTGGTTAGGACTCTGTGCTTTCACTACCAAGGGCCTGGGTTCAATCCCTGGTCAGGGAACTAAGATCCCACAAGCCACCGTGGTGAGACCAAAAATAAATAAAAGCTCCTCTGAAAATCCTTATGTGCAGCCAGAGTTCAGAAATACTGATGTAAGGTTGATTTAATGCTTTTTTAAAAATGAGGTTTTTGAATTTTTTTTTTTGGCTGCATCGGGTCTTAGCTGTGGCACACGGGATCTTCGTTGTGGCATGCGGGATCTTTCACTGTGGCACGCAGGCTTCTCTCTAGCTGTGGCGCACAGGCTCCAGAGCATGAAGGCTCACAGGCTCCATAGTTACGACCCGGGCTCTAGTGTGCACGGGCTTAGTTGCCCTGCAGCACGTGGGATCTTAGCTCCTCACCCGCGTCCCTGCATTGGAAGGCAGATTCTTAACCAGTGGACCACCAGGGAAGTCCCTTGAATATGTTTTGCTTTAGTGACATCACTGACAAATATTTCAATGTATTCAAACTCCCTTTGTTCTATAGATCCAGGCTTCAATTTTCTATAATTAAACTAAGCCTTAAAACTGAGCTATGTCATAGAAAGGCAATGGGACTTCTCATCCCTGGACGTCTCCGAGGTTCAGGCAAGGGACAAAAAATGGCTGGAGTAAATCAAGATCTACCCCTTTTCATCCCACTCTAGCTTCTAGTAGTCTGGATCAATATCATTGTTTTTACTTCAATTTTGAGGAAATTTAGAACTGCTAATATCACAGAGGGAAAAATATGTATACAAAGGAGATTTTATTTCTTCCATACTACCTAATTGGAGTAGCCACGCAAGAATACATAGACCCCAGGCATAATCAAATTACCTCTGTAAAGTCTCGCCCTAAGCCTATTTTTGGAAACTAGGGATTTTCCAGATTAGCGAAAGCTGTGGCGCTGTCACTGACTCAGGCCTTTGTTTCGCAAGCGAAGCTGCTAAAGCAGCCCCCCTTCCAGTCAATACGAAGCCTTCGCCTTACTTCGAAACCCCTGTGAAACACACGCTCATCGGGGAGGTTTGTTTTTTTTTTTGAGCCTAAGTAGTTCACATTCCTGTTTTCTAAAAATACTGTAAAGCACCCTTCTCCAGATTCCTTGCGGGTCACTTTAAATTACAAGTTCGTCCGTACACGACATCGGAGTAGCCACTTCCACCCGCCAATGTGGGCGAAGGTCGACCCAACACCTCCCTTTGTGCTCGCCGAAACTGCGCCATCTAAATGCGAAAAGTTAGGAGAGGAAGAGAGACGGGAGCACAGGGACGCACGTTCTAGACAAGTTGTCAACGCGCAGGGGTTACAGTAAATTTTGCAGACTCGAACTTGGGGATAAGGTATTTTGTAAAGCTATCTTGTTAGCCTCCCTTATTATACTTGTGGTTAAAAATATTACAAACGAGGCGGCTTGGGCTTGTTTTAGGAAACAGATCACCTCCTCGACCACTCCGGAGGCCCAGCGGAGAAGGAACCCAGGTCACCCGAGCGTCCCGCCGCTCCCGGGCCAGCGCAGGGTTGAGGCGCCGCGGGCGGAGTCAAGGCCTGAAGGGACTAGTTGGCGCACGCCGGAGGGGCGTGGTGACGTCAGGGCGGAAGCGCACGCGGCGTGAAGCGGCCCAGAAACCGGCGGTCACGGGAATATCCGTCGCGCCGAGAACGCTGGTTAGTCTCTGTCCGGGTTCCGGCTGCGTTGGGCGTGCGTGCAGCTCGCTGAGACCATGGCGTCCGGGCCTCACCCCACCGCGACCGCTGCCGCCGCCGCCTCGTCGGCCGCCCCGAGCGCGGGCGGCTCCAGCTCCGGCACGACTACCACGACGACGACCACGACGGGAGGAATCCTAATCGGCGACCGCCTGTACTCGGAAGTTTCGCTCACCATCGACCACTCGCTGATTCCGGAGGAACGGCTGTCGCCCACCCCGTCTATGCAGGACGGGCTCGACCTGCCCAGCGAGACGGACTTGCGCATCTTGGGCTGCGAGCTCATCCAGGCCGCCGGCATTCTCCTTCGGCTGCCGCAGGTCAGTGCTCCGGCCCCGGGCCGACCTGCTGCGCTCTCCCACTCCGCTGCGTCCCGGTACCGCCAGGTCCCGGCCGTGTTGGGGGTGACCCCAGGGGGCTCTCTAGCCGCGGGTCCCAGCCGGAGCCTGGGCATGCCGAGAGCGGGAGGGCGCCGGGCGACGGGAGGACGGGGACTGGAGCTGTTCGCGGCGGGAAGGGGGAGGGGAGCGAGCGGCGGCGGCGGCACAAAATGGCGGCGGCGCCTGGTGCGGGCCCGCCTGACCCCTGCGCTTCCGTTCTTCTCTCTTGGCTGCAGGTGGCGATGGCAACGGGGCAGGTGTTGTTTCATCGTTTTTTCTATTCCAAATCTTTCGTCAAGCACAGTTTCGAGGTAAGCAGAGCGGGGGCGGGTGAAAGGGGATTTTTTTTTTTATCCGGAAATGGGAAGGAGGGCGGAGGTGGTGTCAAGCAGCCAGTTTTTCCAGAAAGGGAGTGGTTAGTTTCAGGCCTTTGTACCTAGCTCTCACCCACCGGGAAGTAGGGACTTTAGGAAAGTGTTTTAGAACCAGAAGATGGATCCTGAGCCCAGGTGCCCTGTTATCAAGAATTAGAATTTTCAACCAAATGCAGAATTCCTGTGAGGTTGAGCTTGGCTCTGGATTCACAGTTAAGGGGGATTAAGCAATAAAAATAAAACATTACGTTAGCACAGCCGGTAAGCCTATTGCCTAGAAATGTCAACTGCGATTTCATTTCACCAAAGGTCCTAAAGTTCTCATCTGTGTTCTAAAGTTTTTTCAACAGGATAATAAGTTCCTTAGACTTTGAGAGGGGCACGTTTTTATGTAGTGCCATAATCTAACAATTTTTTATTGGATCATGGTTCTTTCAGATTGTTGCCATGGCATGTATTAATCTTGCATCAAAAATCGAAGAAGCACCTAGAAGAATAAGAGACGTGATTAATGTATTTCACCATCTACGCCAGTTAAGAGGAAAAAGGTAAGATTGGCATTATTGAACACAGATCTCTTGATACTACTGTGCTGTGCACCAATCATCAGATCAAAACATTCTTTCCTCTCAAGTTAAAACCGATGCAAGGGAAAACTGACCTTAATTTAGGTGTTAAAATTTACATAGGAACACGCTGATACTTAATTTGAAAAATCACAATTAACCAGTTATCTAAAGTTTGTAGAGGCAGTTGCGTTTATGGACAATCCTAACAGTGCTGTGAAGCCAAACCTGTGGTTTAAGATTAAACAAGGAAGGGAATACGTTTGACTCAAGTGTGAGTGTATTCTGTAAGTTATTTTTCCCCTCTCTTCTCTGGAAGACTGAAGGCTGGAAGTGTAAACATTGCAGTTCAAGTTAATACTGTGGCAAAATTTTGTGTAGATTGTTTTTCCACGGGAAGTCCCAGTTAATTCCTTACCAGTTGAGGTTGGCTTTTGTTAGAATACTTCTCAACATTGAACTACGGTATATCCTATAATACCGGATCTGAAAGGACTGCAGGATGATAAAGTTTGGAGTCAAAGGGAGTAAACAGGTATTTTGTTTTGGTCAGATGACAGTCTCAGTGAGTGGGTTGCATTTAGATAAGGCCCATTTATCTGATCTTGTAAGAAAATAGAGACCAAAATAGTGTTGTCTTTTAGGTGTCATGGGTACCTGCTAACACTATGTGTTCGTGTGAGGCAGTACCAAAAAGTTTTAGTTGCAGTGCTTTTCTCTATAGATGATTTCTAGTACGTGCTACAAAAGAATATACTTGGTGTAGATTAGTTCTTCTGTTCACTTTTTAAGGAATTGTGGTGGTGTTAGATAAACTTGTACTGAGTTTTAAAGGAAGTTAGTTATAAAAGGATTTTAAGTCGTTTGGGGTTGGGTAACGGTTAGTACCCAATTAGTATCTTACGTGTGTGGTCTTTATTTGCTGAGTCTGTAAGTTGGCAGTAATGGAATTATTCAGAGACAAGGCAGTAGTAACCTTAAAATCTGAAACATTGCCACCCAGATAGTTTTCACAGCATTTTTCAGTTTTCTGCATTCTTTATTCTGCCATCTTTTCTCATTAACCGTAACCATTTCCAGGGATAGACTAATTTTTTTAGTTTCCATTTAAAAATGTCTTTTAGCTTCTTAGTGAGGAATCCCTGAAAATTGGGAAGTTTTCAAATTGGTATTTAGCATGGTCTGAGCTAAAACTTATATTTAGATTTAGGTGATTCTTCAGGGTGTTTAAACAAAATGATACTAATAAAAAGGTTTTGTATTTTTCGTCAAGGATTCTGTGTTTGCTTAAAGGAAATAGTTTTGTTAGTATTCTTTGGATCATTGAGCTAACTTTTATCATTTAGTATTATCTACTTTTAAATTTTTCTTTGAGTAGTCTTCCTTGATTTCAGAGTAGGCCCTCTTAACTATAAAAACCTTGGAATTTAAAACATCTCACCTGATTTGACTGTCGTGTCTGATGTAACTGTGGTGTTTTTTTTTTTTTCCTTTTCTTTTGGTCATTATCGCAGAGAAATTGTGTCTCAATCTTAGAAGTCTGATTATAGCATGAAATTTAAAAGGAGTTGTTAATTGCATGGAAGTCTTTTTTTTTAAGGCAGGATGTAAAAGTGTTCTATGCATATTACAAGTTTACTCAGACAGGTAACTTGTATATGTTATTAACTTCAACTCTTTTTTCCCTTGCAACCGACTATACAGCGACCAGCTACATTTACCAAAGCCTGGGTGATGTGGAGTGGTACATAGCGATGAAGCTGTCGTCATGGCAACAGTGAGTGAAGTATCGAAAATCCCCAAGGAGAAGCCAGTGCTCTGAGAATAGGTCACTGGAATCGGGGACTAACAGGTTGGCCACTGGTGAACCATTTAGAAAAACTCCTGTTTCTTGTTATAAGCGTTTGTCTTTGCTGTCCAAGTTATTAGAACGATAGTTTAGTAATTTTTTGTATAGGTTAATGTTATTAGAAAGTACTATCAGTATCACATTTTAGTTAGGTAAAGTATATATCAGTTTGTCTTATTGGTGCTATTTGTTTTAATTTAGTTTATGAATGGCTTTAAATTGAAGTGTGACCTTGGTAATAACAGAGGCATCGTTTTTGTAGACTTTAGGTCACTGTATTTAAGTCCTAACTACACATTAGAATCACCAGAGGAGCTTTTAGAAAGAACTAATGCCCAAACCCCATCCTGGATTTTTTTTTTTCTCTCTCTTCAATTTTTTGTAGTTTGAGAATGGTTTTTTAAGCTCAGAATAAATGGCAGAATTTTAAAAAGTAAGGTTGCTTTTTTGTTTCAGTAGTTTCCAATTATAATTTGCTTTTGAGGATGTCGCATACTCCCAGCAAATTAAGAGTTTTATGTAGTTTTAAGGCACCTACCTTCATACTACAAGGCTTCTCTAAAAGAAGACAAATATTCGAAGCCTGGTGCAACCCACTCATTGGTGAATATGGTGTGGTATTTTCAACGTGCATATAGATCATAGATTAGAGTTGGAAGGGAAGAGATCTTTTCATTTAGTCCAGCCTTCCTCTGCAGTTTATTTTGGTGGCTCTAAAACTGTTTGTTTAAACACTGCCAAAGAAAGAACGTTCTTTTGAGGTAGGAGTTACAAATTTCTGTAGGTTGAGTAGCAGTCTGCCTTTTTGTAAACTGATCTCGTTTAAGTATAGTCTTTTAAAGAACTTGTTCTTCATTTTCTTGGTCCTTTGTACCACGTGAGTGAGACAAACCATGTTTGGATCTGCTCCTAAATTTGTTGTTGTGGTCGTATTTCAAGATCATGCTGAAGGAAAAATAGCTATTCTGAGAGACCAGATAATAAACGTCAGATGACCAGAACCCAGAATTTCATACTAAGACTAAAATTTGAAAATTGTTCTTTTCATATAAATTAATCTGAAAATTCTGACCAAGTTAAAAGCGGAGGAGGGAGGTAGAGTTAGGTTTGGGTATTTTTTGATCAGGAGCAGATAGTTTCTTTTAAAAGGATTTTAAAATGTTAACGTCTTCAAACTTTTATTGGAAAGGAAAGTTTACCTAATTGGGGAGGAAGAAATTCTAGTAAGCCTTAATTCAATTTGATGCACTTGTTACCAGGTAAGGTACTAATTGATACTTGAAAGAAACCATTTGCTTAGGCAGTTTTGAATCTTTTCTTACTGCTGTTATATGGGGACACATTTTTCTACTTCTGTTACAAAATAGTCTTTGTAAGTAATGTAAATTATGTATTCATCGAGCCTTCTTTGATTTGTGAGGTAAAACCAGTTCTGAACAAAAAGAAGGTATCAGATTATACACCTACAAAGTTAACTTTGAAGATTACAGGTAGTAGTAGGTAGGCCTAAGCAATAAGCTGCGTACTTAGTGGAATTATAGTTGGTTTCCTTAATTGGTTTAATGTTGGGATTTGACACAAAAAAATGGGAAAGTAAAGATTGTGGCAGAATGGATGGGAAGTAATTCGCATAAGCAGGATTAATGATTAAACCTGATTTGGGACTAATAGCCGTAATTCAAATGTTTAGTTGGTTGATTGCAAGAAAATGAATTTTAACAGAATTTGAAATCAACTCTTAAAGCAAGTTTAGTAAGAGGTATAATTAATTTGTTCAACGTAAGTGGGAAAAAATGAGACAAAATTGCTTTTATAATAATTTTATAAGGATTCTAATGGTGCAGTTTACTGTTTGAGTTGCAAGTTAAGGGTTAAGGTGATGCGCAACTATAACACCAGAGCTATTCTGTCTCCTAATGAATGCCTGATGAAGGGGCCATCAGATAACTAGTCCATCGGTTAAAGAGTCATAAGTTGATTTGACCTGTTTTCCAAATTTTCTGTTTTAACATCTGAAAAGTCATAAACCTTAAGATCTTTGGAATATGTTTTCATGTATACATTGTTTTCATTTGAGTTAAATTTGATTTTTTTCCCAAAGAACAGTTTGTCCTGATAAAAATGGGTTATTATGTTTTTATGTTAGAAATCAGCTCCCTCCCCAATTGGTGGCCGCATTTCTCACACCTTTCAAAGTTGTAAGAACTGAATTGATTGAAGGTCATTTTAAATGTTGTTAACATGTTATTTTCCGTCTTGTCAGCTTTGCCAACTTTTCTCTTTTATCCAACTTGATAGAAATCGTATAGTATAGAATAAAATATTTTAAGCATTCCAGTTTTATAATTTGAAATAGGAGAAAGAATGGAAAATAAATATGGTAGCTGATTGTTTTTACTCTGGTAGCATGTCACTACAGGGTAATGTAGCTTATTTTAGATTGTTTTCTGATCTTCAAATGGATATCTAGGTTTTTGGCTAACATGGGCTTAAATTTTTCTGGATTTGGTGTGCATGGTAAAATGAGTTAAAAGTGGGGGCAATGTTCATTCAGAATGACTGTCTTTTTAAAATGTTGTGTTCTGCCCAGAGCAAAAATTCTTGGATCTTTTGGCTGAAAATGAGTATGGGGAAAAGTATTTAATTGTTCTACCCAGATACATGCCTAATCAGGGTCTTAATAAAAATGTATTTTTTGTTGGTTGGATCTAAGAATGTTTCAGATGAAGGACATTGGGACATCTTATAGGCTTTAAAGTGAAAGTCTGAGTCCTGACTGACTTCTCATTAAGAAACTAGTTTTCAACTTTAAGACTTAAAGATGTTTTAATTGAAAGCATTTTTTCCCAAAGCATTAAACCACTGATATATCGCCTTCTGCATCATAACTTTTGAAGCTATCATAATTTAGTCTGGCACAGAGACCTTGAGTACTCTTCTAGTTTCTTCATTATGGTTGGTCTTCCCATCTCTTTTGCTATTGCATACTGAAGCTACTACCTAATAATGACAACTCTGACCAAATTTTGGCCTGGTTTTTATTGATCACTTCGAATTTTAAATCTGATTTTTAAAACATTTCTTTGGTAATTGAGCTGAATCTATAGTTTCCAGATTATTTTCTTTGAGATTCTTAGATCAGTTTATTTAAACAAATTGCCCATTTAGGGGAATCTGAATTAGCTGCCCACCGTTTTTTCTCCTAATTTTAATTTTGGCATTAAACTAGCCAAGAGTTGATATTTTATAAAATGAGTAAAATCACTATAATCTTATGAGGTCTTTATAATACGTATTTTCAAGAGCACATTAGTTTTGTTCCTGGAGTCTGTGGTGACTAATGAGGTTTTTGGAAATAAATCAGGCTATCACCTAATATATATATACCTAAAATATCTGGATGAAAAAAATTAACAAGGATGTATCTAAGAGCATTAGAGTGAATTTTTTTCATTGCAGGGTTTTGTTAGTAAACTAGGAACTGAGTCTAGAAAGTATATATTTAATTAGCATAACTTGGACAGCACAAGATTAATGCTTTTAACTTGTTCGCAGGAGTTTAAAAAGCTGGTTTCTGTTGCCAATAGTTGGTTGGAAGGGAAAATGGAGATGCCACAAATAAAATTTTTTGGATGTGCAAAACAGTTTTGATTTTATTTCTTACAAACTATAGGACTCCAAGCCCCCTGATTCTTGATCAGAACTACATTAACACCAAAAATCAAGTTATCAAGGCAGAGAGGAGGGTGCTAAAGGAGTTGGGATTTTGTGTTCATGTCAAGCATCCCCATAAGGTGAGTTGTAGAATACAGAAATAACGTTCGTAAGTATTAGGGTTTTTCTTAAAATTTTATTTTACATGAATTTATATTTGAGAGTTGGTTGTAAAAAGCAACTTTTTGGATATTGATATTTATCAGTAAAATGAGAGTTGAAGACTTGGGTTCAAATCTTTACTCTTTATTTTGTTCTTTTTGCTTCTGAGGTAACCCAGTTTCCATACCTAGAAAACGGAGATTTTTAGCTATTAGCCAAGGAATAAATAATACGTGTATCTGCAGAAGTACTTGACAGTATGCTACCCTGTTGCATGGTGAAATGCTGAGTGTGGCTGCTCACTTTTAGCATTATTGAATGTTCTTAGGTTTCTCCAGTCTCTTGTCTTCCATATGCTCAACGTAAGCCGTAGCACAGTGGTTAAGAGAACAGGTGCTCTGGGGGCAGGACCATCTGCACATAGAAACTTGTTTCTGCCATTAGCTGTGTGACCTAGGCAGATAACTGTTTCTCAGATTCCACATCTCTAAAATTGTAAAATGAGAGTGATGATAGTACAGGTCCAGAAATATCAGAACTGAGGTAAACTCATTTATATGAGTATTTTAATTTATCACACTTTAGTGTGATAAGCTTCACTGTAGAAATATTAGTGTTTGATTACGTACTCTGAGTTGTACATACATAATATGTATCATACCTATTGTGTAACTTTAAAAACATAGCAGTCTCTAGGGTTTTTGTACCTTGGGAAATTAAATGAAATAATCAGTTCCTGTCACATGAAACTTAGATACTGTTCTTAACTGATTTAACTTCCTTTTTTTTTCCTGCACTATTTTGGAACATTATGTCTCCGTATGAACTCTAGTAGCATAATAACCTACATTGACTCTCGGGTACATTTTAGTTGGTCTGTATTATTTATACAGTTTATAGAAGAATTAAAACTTGCACCTAACATTTTCAGTTACTTATGTTCATTGAACTCTGTACTCTGAAAGAACCACCAGTATGCTAAACTGAGTTTTTTTCCCTTGTCCTTCAGATCATTGTTATGTATTTACAAGTCTTAGAATGTGAACGTAATCAAACCCTGGTTCAAACTGCCTGGTAAGTTGCTTTTTTACATTTCTTTCCTAGCCAGGAAAACAGAAGCAGAAATAAAGTAAGTTTCATTTTCCCTTTCCAAAATAATGAGATGAGTTTGTTTTGGTCCTTTTTGTTTTTTTGTTTTTTAATGAAAAGGTAAATAATGCTTATTTCTGCTTCCTGTTTTCTTGGCTTGACTAATTACTTTTAATGGAGAACTCAATTTAACTTTGTTCTTTTTTCTACTCTTTAATTAAAGGGTAGTCCATGATGGTAAGTCATAGAACTCTGCCCTCTGCACTTCAGCCCATGACCTCAGGATGGCCTGATTGGCTGCCCTGCTCTCCAGCCAATCCAGTGCAAGCTCTCATCCGAGATTCACTGAAGTGGTCCATATCCATCTGGCAGCATCTTCTAGTTCTGTCGGGGTGTCAAAAGGATTTGTATATTTGCTTCTAGAAGTAACTCTTCAACATGCCTATGTATTTAATGTATACCTGTAACTATCAAAATGAATAGTTCATTTTTGATAGATTTGTTGTCCAGCCATTATGAATTAAATGATTTTTGTTAGGAGTTTGACTAGATTTCTTTTTTTTTTTGGTATGTATAGCATGAATTCTACTAAAGGAGACGGCAGCTTAAAGTGGGCACTATTACCATACTTGATGCATTCATAGCCGCTGGGCTATTGGAGGCAATAGTATTAGAAGAAAGAAGTACTTCATTTTTAAGAGGTGTTAATATTAACATAGCACTTTAGAACTTTGTGTGATTTGCAGTACTGACTTATTTAAAGTTAAAACAAGGAGTTTGTGGTTCAGCCACAACTACTGTCTTAAGACTGTTGATGATGTGCAGTACTTAAGTGATGTAATTCTTATGTTCTGGACTTATGACTGCCATGCTGCTTTTTGGGCTCAATAAATATTAGTAATACTAGAAAAGTCTCATTACTTTTATAAAATGCATGACATTTTTTAATATATGTTCTATAAAACAGATTTTTAGCAGTTTTCATGGGTAAGGAATAGTCTTTTAGTTAACCTTTTGAACTATTTGTAAAATTTCTTCAATACTTTAGGAATTTTGTGGGGAGGGTTCACTAATATAAAAGTCCAGTAATTTATTAACTGAAGTAGTTACTGCTTTTATTTATACTTAGTCACAAAAAGGTATGTAAACAAGGCTGTTGTATGTGTTTTTTGCTCTTCACTTCCCAACCCAGGTTTTCTGAAGTAGCTTACTTAGCTTTCTTAATATAATTTGGTGAGTGCTTACTGAAAATGCCTTTTTTACCCCTCTCACAGTATTGAGTTTTTGAAAGAACTTTATTGACACTGCTTTTCATTGTGGATAAAGGAGAGAGATGGTCAGTAATTAATGGCTTGAAGTATTGTTGGAGTGGTTTATTTCTGAAACTAGTCATGTCAGAACTGACTTTCATTGCTTTTCATAGAAATATGTTTTTTAAAAAACTTTACGTTCTATTTGGAATAATAAGGAATTATTATAAAGGACTTTGCTTATATATAGGAGACATGAAGAATGATTCTAGTATTAAATTCTTATCTCTTACTGATTTTTGAGTTAAGAATTGTTATATGCTAGAATATTGAAGATAAAAATATGAGAAGAAAAAAGAATAAAGTAGATTGAGTCTCCAATTTTATGTAAGCTTCAGAAGAACTGGTTTATTTACGTACAAAGCTTATGGTTGAAATATTTTTCAGGAATTATATGAATGACAGTCTTCGAACCAATGTATTTGTTCGATTTCAACCAGAGACTATAGCATGTGCTTGCATCTACCTTGCAGCTAGAGCTCTTCAGGTAGGTTATATATATAGCCTGATATATATATTCTATAGTCCTGTAGGGTAAATCACAAGAAGTATCAGTTCTCCTAATAAAAACAGTGAAAATTTCATCTAAACTATACTGTTTTTAATGGTTTAGATTCCATTGCCAACTCGTCCCCATTGGTTTCTTCTTTTTGGTACTACCGAAGAGGAGATCCAGGAAATCTGCATAGAAACGCTCAGGCTTTATACCAGAAAAAAGGTAATTCTGTTTACTAGTGTTTGTGTTAATGTTTTGTCAGTGCTAAGAATCTAAACTTCTGTAAAAGAGAAATACTAACTTCACTTTCTTCAACAGCCAAACTATGAATTGCTGGAAAAAGAAGTAGAGAAAAGAAAAGTGGCCTTACAAGAAGCCAAATTAAAAGCAAAGGGATTGAATCCCGATGGAACTCCAGCCCTTTCAACCCTTGGTGGATTTTCTCCAGCCTCTAAACCATGTAAGATTAATTCAGGATTGAAATGACTTGAGTACTGAAGATGTATGGTTATCAGAAAGCTTTAGCACTTAACAGTTGCATAGAAACAAAGATGTTAAGAAGCTATTACTGTTTTCTCTCATGACAGCCAACTGAGGACTGATACTTGGATGGTATTTGGAGTCACATTTAGAAGCAAAATTGGCCCTCTGTAAAATCTAATAGTTAACATGCCTTATTATGTTTTGTTTTGTTTTTTTTTAAACAGCATCACCAAGAGAAGTAAAAGCTGAAGAGAAGTCGCCGATCTCCGTTAATGTGAAGACAGTCAAAAAAGAACCTGAGGATAGACAACAGGCTTCCAAAAGCCCTTATAATGGGTGAGTATACTTGAGTTTGAAAAATGGCCTGAGGAATCTTTATGTGTTTAATTTCTAACATACTTAGGATGCAACTAAAATATTGTGTGGGTTTTTTTTTTTTTTTAAAGTGTAAGAAAAGACAGCAAGAGAAGTAGAAATAGCAGAAGTGCAAGTCGATCAAGGTCAAGAACACGATCACGTTCTAGATCACATACTCCAAGAAGACAGTAAGTAAATACTCTCGTAGGGAAAGCAGTCTTATTTGGAGTAAAGGTTCTGGCTTTTTAAAAAAATTGCACATAGACTGTTTTTAGAGTTAGGCTAGATTTAGTCTTTTAATATGAGGTAAATTGTGAGAAATGAGTTTGGAAATACGCTCTGTAGGCATGTGGCTTTTTTGTTTGGTGGTGGTGTATGTATGGCATTCTATTCTGTTTTTGTCCACGTTTTTTGAAGTGTAGGGCCTGGCTGACCACTTAATAATTAATAACCAATAATTAGGACAGCCATAGCCAAATAATCCTCACTAATTAGCTTTATAATTAGATGGCTAGCTACTTGTGGCTCTTCAGTGGTTCTTTTGAGCGTGTGGGAGATAATTCAGTAAATAGCTATCTAGGGCACTAAAAATTACTCCACTCCTTGGAATATAGACATACAGTAAATTTGTTCAGGATTTGTCTAATATGTGAACAGGCTGGAGGAGAGGTAGTGAGGGGTGGGGAAATACAATGAAAGTCTTCAGTCTGGCGTGTTACTGACACCATTCGATAGTTTTGTTTTGAACCTGCTATGATGAGCACCACCAAAACTAATCTGATCCCAGTAGAAACTGAATCTAAACCTCAAATTTTTATTATCTAAGTTATAATAATAGGCGGAGTCGATCTGGAACATACAGCTCGAGATCAAGAAGCAGGTCCCGCAGTCACAGTGAAAGCCCAAGAAGACATCATAACCATGGTTCTCCTCACCTTAAAGCCAAGCATACCAGAGATGATTTAAAAAGTTCAAATAGACATGGTCATAAAAGGAAAAAGTCTCGTTCTCGATCTCAGAGCAAGTCTCGGGATCACTCAGACGCTGTCAAGAAACACAGGCATGAAAGGGGACACCATAGGGACAGGCGTGAAAGATCTCGCTCCTTTGAGAGGTCTCATAAAGGCAAGCACCATGGTGGCAGTCGCTCAGGACATGGCAGGCACAGGCGCTGACTTTCTTCCTTTGAGCCTGCATCAACTTCTGATTTTGGCTATCTACAGTGTGATGTATGGACTCATAACTGAAACAAACAATTAAAAGCAAACTGATTAGGATTTGATTTCTTAAAATTCTCTAGGTCTCTAGAAACACTGAGGATGTTTTCTTTTGAAAA
This sequence comes from Platanista minor, assembly GCA_004363435.1. Lineage (NCBI taxonomy): Eukaryota > Metazoa > Chordata > Mammalia > Artiodactyla > Platanistidae > Platanista > Platanista minor. The sequence goes on from RJWK010014357.1 coordinate 23,562, forward strand.
GAACTATGTTTGGTTTTTTTTTTTTTTTTTTTTTTTTGCACATAAAATGCCCTAGCAGTATCTAATTGAAAACCATGGTCAGGTTCAATTGTAATTATTATAGTTGTGTATTGTTTATTGCTATAAGAACTGGAGCGTGAATTCTGTAAAAATGTATCTTATTTTTATACAGATAAAATTGCAGACACTGTTCTATTTAAGTGGTTATTTGTTTAAATGATGGTGAATACTTTCTTAACACTGGTTCGTCTGCATGTGTAAAGATTTTTACAAGGAAATAAAATACAAATCTTGTTTTTCTAAGCTGCTTCATACATCTTATTTAAATTATTAAAAAGAGAAAAATATTAATAGTAAAATGGCTGTACTGATTTTTCTGACAGACCTGTTCTTTCTTCTGTTACATAAAGTTGGAGATTATTAAAATGTAATTCTTACCTGCATTGGGAGCTATGGTAGAAATCTTCTCTATATATGGAAAAAGCAAATGGGTGTGGCCCAACAATGTAACATTAAATGTTTCATTGTAGCATGAAACTAAGTCAAAACTTGATTTGCACATAAATGGCACCATAAGGTTATTTTAAGTCAGTTTTAAGTACTATTGCAAGGGTGAGCAAACCAGAACTTTCAACATGACAGCAAATTAGAGACAACTGTACTGAGTGTTAACATTTTTGAGGTATTTAATGATGCTTTTTATCTAAGCTAGGAGAGCTAAGTAATAAGGTGAGCCGCCCACCCCCTGGGCTGCCTGGTAAAGTCAAGTCTGACCACAAAGAAAAAAATCCAGAAGTCATAGCCAAAAGAATATTTTTAGAATTATTCCCACGGAGAGTTATTTCCCCAATATTTTGGAAGTCAATTTAGAGGTCCTAAAGGCCATAATAAAATATTGCTTTATAGTTAAAATTTTCCATTAAAATTTTCACCCATCTTGATTACTTACCTTGTCCACTAGACTTGGCTCCAAATGACTTGTTGCTGTTTCAAAAAATCAAATACACCCACAAAGAGATGAAGATTTACTGCCACTAAGGATGTTTAAAAAGAATAGTTAACAGCTTCTGAGGAGGATTCCAAAGATTTCCAAACACATTTCAGCAGTGGCGGGCATTGGGGCTGGAAAAAGTAGAAAGCCTCACAGGGAGACACAAGATTCACTTGGATATAGAAATGTCCGGTATGATACTTAATCAGTTACATTTCTGACTATAAAAACTAACATGGCCTACTATGAATGAGCAACTTCTGGAAGGATAAACAGTTCATTTAGAGTGTTCTTTCTACATGTGCTTTTATGATACAGTTGCTGAACTGTAACAGTATTTGTGCAGAGCTTAAACTGCCTCTAAATAGCAAACAGTTTCCTTACAAGACTGGCATGAAGAAAGGCACAGGCAAATGTCAAGGCCCTGTTTAACAAATTAATCCTGAATTCTAAATAGTGTAGAAATTTTTACCTACCCTATCCTTGTTTGGAAATAGTACACGGGTGACAGGTTTTGTGACGATGGAAGGAAGGTATGGAAGATACATCTGTGTGCGAGGTGAGGGTTGCATGTTAGACTTTGCTTTGGGATGAGAACTTTCCCTTGTGTCCTAATTTTTGTCTTGTGCTGTTACTGAATCAGTTTTCTAGGTTGGCAAGAGTTTGACAACCTTATGCTGCTGTACCCAAATTGAAAAACTTAATTTTCAGACGTTTATTAGGGGAAAGTCGGGTACCCACCTCTTGGCTCCGAAAGTAATGATCAATTCTAGGTCAGGCAACGTTGTTTATACCTCACCAACTCACCGTTCCACCTCCCACCCTTACTTGGAAGAAAATCCCAGACAAATGATTTCATCACGTATTTCAGTCCAAAAGGTAAGGGCGTTTTAAACGTCCATAATATTTTTATTATACTTAAAAGTAACAGTAATGTCTAACTTAGTATTCAGATTTCCCTATCTCATTTGTTTTTATAATGGGTTTGTTCAAACAAGGTCTATATTTGGTTTAAATCACAGATTGTCCATCTTTTTTTTCCTTGAAATTTAAAGAAATTGGGTCATTTGTCTTGGAATTTTCCATATTCTGGGTTGGCTGATTGTAACCCTATGGTGTCCCTGAACACATTTTTCTGTTCCTTGTAGATCTCAAGGCTTGGTAACTTTATTTGTTTTTACTGAAGTTCAGAAGTCTGGGAACCCAGGCTATGTGTTATTCTGAAACGTGCTAAATTGTGGCCTCATTCACCAGGTGTCTCACTAAGTTCCTGATGTTAATCCATTACTGCTTGCACCTCAACAGCCTTGTATGTATGCGCCCCATTTGTGTCTGTCCGCTCACCTTTGTTTTCCACTGCAGCTGTAAATCTACAAATAAGATGTTTAGTATTCATCCTAATGATTCTTAATACAAGCCCTTACACATGGGGAAAGTCGAGTACCCACCTCTTGGCCCCAAAAGTAATGATCAATTCTAGGGCCAGCCTTGATCCTCTCATGTCCCTTAGAGTAGCCACTCCTGTGGCTGGAAGACACAGCTTGACTTTGTAACCGTTTGAACTTTGTCCATTTCTGGAATAAAAGGAACATGGGCCTACTAAGGTGATGTGGCAAATTATTTAACCTCTTGTCTGCAAACTGGCCCTTACCTCCCAGCATTGTGCACAGTATGTGTGTTAGACATAAGGGGGTTCTATTTTTACCTCTGCAATCCAAACAATTCATGTTAGAAAGCACCCAACTACTTAGAGAAGTTTGAATTCTACATTTCCTATGAACACAGTTCAAGATAACAGCTGTTTCAGAATGCTGCCTCACTGAGATTAGCTCTGAATCTGAACAGTACAAGATTTTAATAATTAAAGCATGAAATAAAACACCAGCCTCCTTGATTCCAGCTGTCCTCTTGACTCTTCTGCTTTTGCCACCTCTGCTCAGGATAATTCTAACCCAGTTCTAAGGACAGGAAATTCCTACCCTGCCTGGTTCTATGTCATCAAATTCCTCTCCTCTATCAACTATCATCTCAATAGTAGGGGTAGTAGCATTTCTATCTGTATGTCTTTGCCACGGTCCTTCAAACAGTAGCTAATGATGTATTGGAAACGTTAATCCCATGTTGTTGTTCTAATACATAAAACTTGCAGTGGTTTCTCATTTCACTCTACAAACCCCTGACTCCAGCTGTATGTGATCTGACCCCTGCCAGCCTCTTCCATCAACCAACCTCTCCTCCTCTTCCTCTATTCCTGGTCCTGCCCACTTGCTGTCCTCCCTGCTTGGGATGCTTTTCTTCCATATCTTGTGTGATAGGCTTCATCATTCAGGTCCCCTCTCCAGAAATAAGCTCCTCTTGACAACCCCCATCAACGTTCTATTCCGCTAACATTAACTTTTTCATAATGCTTGCCACTATCTGAAATTACCTTATTTTACTTTATCATTGATTCTCATTAGAATATAAGCTTCAAGAGAGCAGCAGAAATGTGATTTATTCATTACTGTATGACCCTTACCTAATCCTACAACAGTGCCTGGCCTGTACTAGGATATGCAATAAATAATGAGGAATGAATGAATTTCACCTGCACTAATTTGCTGAATGGGACTTTTAAGACCTCATCTTTCAAGTTTGAGTGCGTGTTCTTATTCCAACTACCCTTCAGTGAATGTGTATATTCCTTTTACCAGGTTCTAGGGTCCTGGAGCTCACAGACAAAAGGGGGCAGATAGATAAACTACAGCCCAGGGGTAGCCAATTGGTGGGCCATGGGCCGCATCTTAGCTTGCCACGGGTATTTGGTTTGTGCAATGTTTGTTTTAGTGAACTAGCTGCTAACATTTTTTAATTGGAAATACATAAAAACCTAGACCTCCAACTTTTTTATAAAAATTAGAATACATGAGATCTGTAATCCCTCAAGGCAACAATTGACTAGCACCAAGCGGCCCTCTGGTTGGGGTGTGCACACTACAGTGTGTTATAGTTCTGTCTACTCCCTCTTAATTGCAACAGCGAAGCAGGTGTCAGTTTGCATTTATCACTGTGTGGACAGTGGTATCTTTCTTGGATCCTATGCCTTTTGCTCAGATATTACCTGCCTGAACCTTGCAGTAGACCCCTGACATCTCGAAAGATATCCAAGACCTATATGAATCCCCACATCTGTGAATGTGGCATTGTTTGTATGGGCTCCTGGGTCAGTTGATTACTGTGCCCAACATCTCTCCACTAGTTACCCGCAGTATAATGTGGTTTACCTTTTCAAAAACTGGAATCCCTCACTCGAGCAGCTGTTTCATTGCAGGAAGGAACACTTATAGAAAAATTCCACAAGTGGATTCTTCCTGGTTTTACATAGGGCATATGACACATCAGATCTTTGAACAGAGCACAAGGCACCTCATAACGCTAAGCCACCCTGAGGTTCAGTATTCCACCCTAAATTATAAAACTAATTTTCCGCTCAAAATATATTCTCTTCTTGGGCTCTTTCAAATAAACCAAATATCATTCATTGGATAATATCACACACACGTATGTATATACACATATATATGGGGGGTGGTATAGTTGATGTATATTAGTTTCAGGTGTACAACACAGTGAGTCACAATTTTTAAAGGCTACGTTCCATTTGTAGTTATAAAATATTGGCTATATTTCCTGTGTTGTACAATATATCCTTGTAGCTTATTTATTTTATATATAATAGTTGGTACGTCTTAATCCCCTACCCGTCTTGCCCCTTCCCCCTTCCGTCTCCCCACTGGTAACCACTAGTTTATTCTCTATATCTGTGAGGCTTCTTTGTTATACTCACTGGTTTTATTTTTTAGATTCCACATGTAAGTGATACACAGTATTTGTCTTTCTCTGTCTGACTTACTTCACTTAGCATAATACCCTCCAAGTCCATCCATGTTGTTGTAAATGGCAAGATTTCATTCTTTTTATGGCTGAGTAGGATTCCATTGTGTGTGTGTGTGTATGTATATATATATATATATATATATACCACAACTGCTTTATCCATTCATCTGTTGGTGGACACTTAGGTTGCTTCCATGTCTTGGCTCTTGTAAATGATGCTGCTGTGAACACTGGGCTGCATGTATCTTTTCGAATTAATGTTTTCATTTTCTTCAGATATATGCCCAGGAGTGGAATTGCTGGATCATGTGGTAGTTCTGTTTTCAGGTTCTGAGGAACCTCTATAATGTTTCCTACAGTGGCTGCAGCAATTTACATTCCTACCAATACTGTACAAGGGTTCCCTTTTCTCCACATCCTCCTTAGCATTTATTTGTGGTCTTTTTGTTGTAGCACACTACATTTTATACACGATTGAAAGTGAGTCAGCGAACTTGAAAACAGTCAAATTGCAAATGTCAAGTTTCTACTGTAATTGCATATACACCTGATGATAGCTTTCATGATAGGTTTCTACCTTAGAGTAATAAGGGTAGCGAAAGTCTTGATGTTCAGGTATGTGGCAGATAACCTGCATATAGTTAATACCTGCTTGTAGGATACTTGCTATCCGGGTGGAGACAAACAATTGTTTTAAAAGCCAAGTAACATCCAAAGTAATCCTGAGTATATTTTAGGTCCAAGCAAGCAGTACACTGAGGGCTGAGTTCAAGAAGCAAGAGGGACCACTGTGGCCTAGGCGCCTTGGAAAGTTCATAGAGGAGAGAGCGCATGGGCTGGGCCTAGGATGGGAAGGATTTAAAAGGATAAGGAGGAGGAGGCAGTGTAACCTTGAGGCAAGATTCGAGTTATAGACTCAGGGCAGCTTGGAGTGTGACCCGAGAGGGCATACTGGGCTTGTTTGCTCTGACAGGAGGGGCTCATTCGGGGCATCATAAACTTATATTGGAGCAGAAACGGTGAGGCTTATGGAGTCAGACTGCCTGGGGTCTGCTGTCTAATTTTGCACATACTACTTAACCCTCTAAGCTTCCGTTTCCCAGCCGTGAAGTAGTCATTGAACCTGCTGTATTCAGATAAGCATTAAAGGAATCGTGCATATAAAACACTTAGTGCAGTGTTAGGCTTGTAGTAAGTGTTAAATAAATAATGGTATTATCATTATTAACATCATCGGAGGCTTGGGGATGCCAGAATAAGGTGCCTTGTAGACCGGAGAGCTGTTTTAAGAGATGGGTGGCTATTATTTTCCTAAGATTGCCCTAACAAATTACCACAAACTTGATGACTTAAAACAAATGTCTTCCCCCTCACAGTTCTGGAGGCTAGAAGACTGGAATCAAGGTGTCGGCAGGACCATGCTCCCTCTGAAGATTCTAGGGAAGAATCCTTCCTCGATTCTTCTGGCAATCCTTGGCTTGTAGCTGTGTCACTGCATTCTCTGCCTCCGTCTTCACATGGCCTTTTTCTCTGTATGTGTCCTCTTCTCTTCTTATAAGGACACCAGTCATTAGATTTAGGGCCCACCCTAATCCAGCGTGACTTCATCATAACTAATTACATCTGCAAAGCCACTACATCCGAATAAGGTCACATTCTAAGGTTCTACGTGGACATGAATTTTGGGGGGACACTATTCAACTCACTACAGGGACATAAGAAAAAAATGTTGAAAGAAATTGGAAACATTTTTAAAAGCATTTTCATTTTGAAATAATTTTAGACATAAAAAAGTTGGCAAGGAGGTTAAGATGGCGGGCTCGCGGTGAGCCGCAGTCAAGCAGCAGATTTTAAAAGTAGTTTCTCTTCAAATTATCTTTCATACCACCTGATAAGCTTCTTGATTCACCATGGTGTTGGCAGCAGTAAAATGGGCTATATCAAGCAGAACTATCTTGAAACATTTATTTCCAATTCAAAATGGAGCCTTATTTTGTGTTTGTCATTAAACTATGTATTCTTCTCTTCCAGATGACTGTAATTGCAAAGTAGAGCTTGCTTTGACATCTGATGGCAGGACAATAGTATGCTATCACCCTTCTGTGGACATTCCATATGAACACACAAAACCTATCCCTAGGCCAGATCCTGTGCAGAATAATGAAGAAACACATGATCTAGTGCTGAAAACCAGATTAGAAGAAAAAGGTATCATAGACGTCGTAGGAAACTGAATCCTCCAAAAGACAGATGATATTGAGGTTTTCAGGAATCAAAGAGAAATGTTATCCTGCGTCTCATTTGCCATTTGAGAAAATACAACTGGGTATATTCACTAATATGTTATATAGTAAAATAATAAAATGTCTTCTCATAAAAAAAAAAGTTGGCAAAAATACTACAAAGAATTCCTGTATATCCTTCACCCAGGTTTCCCAAATATTAACATGTTACCACACTTGCTTTATCACTCTCTCCCTCATACACACATGTGTATGTAATGGATCTGATATTTTTGAGGAAGTTGTTACAGTCACGATGTTCCTTTACCTGTAAGTATCTCAGTGCATACTCCCTTAAAAACAAGGACATTTCTCTTACATAGTCACAATATAATTATCAAAGTCAGGAAATTAACTTAATTGATCCCAAACTATAATCACTGACATTTTTCAAATATTGCCAATTTTCCTACCAATGTCTTTTTCCTGGTCCAGGATCCAATATAGAATCACACGATACCTTTAGTCCTTTCATCTGCAACAGTTCCTCAGTCTGTCTTTCATCACTTTGACATTTTTGTTTGGGGGAGTTTTGTTTTATTTTTCCCAATATGATAGTTTGATAAATTTCAAATCTTTAAGGAAAATTGTAAGAGTAGTACAAGCACTAACTACCCTTATATTCATTACCTAAGATTCATTAATAGTTGATGTTTTGCTACACTTGCTTCGTATCTCTACGTATCTATGTGTAGACACATCTTTTTCTTTTTCTTTTCTGAACGATTTGAGTTACTTCACCCCTAAATACCTTAGCATGTAACACCCAAGATCAAGGACATTTGCCTACATAGCCACAATACAACTGTCCTCATGCTCAGGAAATTTAAACACTGATATAGTTATGTAATACACAGTTTATGTTTGAATTCTCCAGACAGCTGTAATAATGTCCTGTATAACTGTGGGTTGGTTGTTTGATCCAGGGTCCAATCAAAGATTATCTATTGTATTTAGTTGAGTATCTCTTAGGCCACATTAATCTAGAAAATTCCCCGTGATTAGATTCATGTTAAACAGTTTGGGGAAGCATACTACATAGATGATTGCATATTCTCAGTGTATCCCTAGGAGGGCACATGTCAATTCGTCCCACTATTGGTGATGTTAAGTTTGATCACTTGACCGAGGTGGTGTCTACCAGATTTCTTCACTGTAAAGGTATCTTTAATCTGTACTCTGTGGGGTTATACATGAAGACTGAGTGAATTTCCTGTTCCTTGAGAGTTTTTACCAGTGGCTTTACCATCCATTCATGGCCTTAGCTGGAAAATGAGTTTTCCAATTCTAGCTTGTTTAAACATTTATTCTTCTGAAAAGAAGAGCTTTCCCTTCACCTCTTCAATGTTTTTTTTTTTTTTTCCTCTGTGTTGGGTCTTTGCTGCTATACATGGACTTTCTCTAGTTGCGGCGAGCGGGGGCTACTCTTCGTTGCGGTGCGCGGGTTTCTCATTGCGGTGGCTTCTCGTTGCGGAGCACGGGCTCTAGGCGCACAGGCTTCAGTAGTTGTGGCGCACGGGCTTAGTTGCTCCGCGTCATGTGGGATCTTCCTGGACCAGGGGTTGATCCTGTGTCACCCTGCACTGGCATGCGGATTCTTAACCACTGCGCCACCAGGGAAGTCCCTTCACCTCCTTAATTTTTTAAAGTATCTATAGATTCATAGATTTTTAAAATTCAGTGTGTTATAATTCATTCCTATCATTATTCATTATGATGTTGAGATCATGCCAAATTAGGCCAGTGGAAGCTCCTTTAAGCCAGCTCCTTTGACCTTTCGATATGCCCCCATTTGTTTTGGGGCGTTACATTACTTTCTTGTACAACAAGATTATCCAGGCTCACCTGGTACTTTCTCTGCTTTCAACCTGGGAATGAGCCACTCCTCTAAGAAGTATAGGTTCTTTTAAGTGAGGGACCAAATTCTGGCTATTGGGGTGTCATTGTTTCTACACCTTTTTGTATGAAACTTCTGATTCCAATCCATCACTGTAAGATTCTTTCCCTCTTCCCCGCCCCCCCCCTCCCCCCCGGTGTAAAACAGTGGTTTTGTAGAATGTCCCTTCATTGGGGATTTTCCAGTATTTCCTTGTGGTTAGATCTGGGTTTTGATACAACAGAAGTGAGTGTCCTCTCAGTGCATCCTCTTAGGAGGCATATCATGTCGATTTGTCCCATTACTGATGGTGTCAGCTTTGATCATTGTGTTAAGGTAGTGTCTGCCAGTGTTCTCTACTTACATGTTACTATTTTTACCTTTGTAATTAATCAGATGCTTTAAGATCATATATTTTCATCATAATTCTGCCTGCTAACTTTAGCATCCATTGATGATTTTTGCCAGAAACATTTACTGAAAATAATTTTCTGGGACTTCCCTGGTGGTCCAGCGGGTAAGACTCTGCGCTCCCAGTGCAGGGGGGCCGGGTTCGATCCGTGGTCAGGGAGCTAGATCCCGCATGCGTACTGCAACTAAGAGTTTGCATGCCACAACTAAGGAGCCCGCCTGCCGCAACTAAAAGATCCTCCATGCCGCAACTAAGATCCGGCGCTGCCAAAATAAATAAAAGAAAGAAAATAATTTTCTAATTCTATAATACCATCCCTTCTACATGTATTAGTTAGAGTCTCACTGGAAGGAAGAGCATTTCTTCATTTGTAAATGGACTAATTTTGTGGGTTGTAATTCATTACTATCATTTTGTATTTTGTTGTTCAAATTATCCCAAATGTGGCCAATGGAAACACCCTTAAGCTTTGAGATGAACATTTTAAAAACGTTTCTTCACATGTGTGATTTACCGAAAGATTCCACCATTTGTATGTTCTCTGGAAGTGTAAAACAAGAAGTTCTCGAGCTTTCTCATCAGCACTGGCTTTAGAGGGGATGAAGTGACTTTTGAAGGTCAAGATGCCCACACTGCCAGTTCTTAGGGCTTCTCATGGCTGCAATTTCCGGAACAACTGTCCTTCAGTCCAGGACAACCTCCCTCCCTCACGGATTATAATATAATAGTTTCCATGCTCTGACAATCTGTTCTTTCCTGACAGGAGCCTTTTAGTCTGCGGTACGAGGTAGTAATAAGCACTACCGCCACTAGAGGTCACTGTTTGGCTGCAGGCGCTGGAAGATCTCACTCTGATCAGCTGACTCATAAGCCTTATTCTGAGCACAATAAGGACTTGTCTGTTTTCAAAGGAGCAACAGTATCTTTAGACATGTCCACTTAAGCCTCATTTGGGCGCTTAATCAGACTTGAACCCTTGATAACAACTCTAAGAGTATGCTAAGTTCTGCTGGCAGAAGAATAGACAGCAACCCCAATATATATGTGCACCGAGTTCCAGGTGCCGTTCTATTTCACATACAGTAACTCATTTAGCATCTTTCAAAAACCTGTGGTGGTGGGGAACCCATGAGGAGGTGACTTCACCCAGCTAGTAAGTGGTTGAGCCAGGATTCAACCCGAAATGGTTTGTTCATATACTTACTCACTGTACTGTGTATCCACCTGCACGGCTTTGCTAGAGTCCCATTTTGATCCCATCTTTCCATATCAAGCCTGGAATCACTGGCCTCTTTATAAACTGCTCACATAATGAGATTTGAAACTGTCGAGTCTTTCATAGCTTGGCAGTGGATGCCGCTCACCTGCTGTGCCCTGGGAGCTCGTCCAGCAGTCGTGCCCTGGCCCACACCTCAGCCCAGCCTGCCTTCGTGGCGGCAAACTGACCAGTCTTGGGGTTGCTCCCAGTAACACTGTGGCCCTGTTCAGTGTCATGCCCAGAGTATCCGAGGCCACCAGCTTTCTCCCACTTGGCCCTTTCTTCCTAGAAGCAGTAGCAGCCTGCTTTGGAAGCTGCTTCAAATTAAGCCCAAAGAAAGATACCTGATAAGGTTTGAGGTCTTTCCTCCTTGGCAGTGGGTGGTGGAAGGGTCATGGGTTCTGGAGTTAGACCAGCCTGCATTAGAAACCCATTGGTCCTGATCAGTGCTGTGTGGCCTTGGATAGACTTGCTTAACTCCTCTGAGCCTGAGTTTCCTCATCTTTGCGTAGACAGTGATAACATTTCCCTGAATGCTGTGAGAATTAATGATATACATAAAGGACACCGGTACAGGGTAGGAGGTACTTGATAGATTTGACTATTATCACTTCCTTACAGGCACAGCCCAATCCCCACCAATCAGAAAAGCTGAACCTGACGTCACAGTCTCGGTGGAGCTCTCCTTTTTACCCAACACGGGTGCTTCCTACTGCCTGTGTTATTTCTTGAGCAATGAAAACACTGGCAAGTGTCATCTCTTGTGCCTGGACTAATTCTCCAACTTGACTCCTATCAGAGCTGGGACGGTCCTTTATACAAACTCTAGATACCTCGTCTTAACCAGGGACCCAAAACAGTGCCCAGCACATGACTGTTGATGACAGAAACTAACTGAAGTCAGTTCACAAGTATTTATGGAGTATTTACCAAGTGTCAGGCCATGGGTGAGCCTCTGGGAACAGGGAGGAGATTAAAAACCCAGCCCCCCACGAAGGAGCTCCTGCTAAGGCCAGATTTTTCTGCAAAGGCCTGGAATAGTTCGTGCACTTTCCAAGCATCCGATTCCTAGGGGAGGGCTTTCTTGGTCGAGGCAGTCTGGTTCACTGCGTTTCAAACAGGAGGCAAAAGCGAAGTTCACAGCCCAGAGCCTTTCCCCCTGGAGAGCACATAACATGGACTTTAGTGCCCGAGGGCCCGGGGGTAAGAGAGGATGAGAGAGGAGATGGCCACGCCCTCCTCACCACGAGGGGGCAGTGTTAGACCGCAGGCGGCGGAGAACTCAGTCAGTGATGGGTTCCCTGGCGACTCCCTCCAGTAGTGTGGTGTCTGCATGATTTGTTCTTGGGTGGAGTGGAAAAAGGAGAGAGAATGGGTCAGAAAAAATGAAACCATCTGTTGAATTCACAAGCTGCCACAGTCAGGAGTTCAACCAATGTTCAAGTGACTCTAAGTATTTTTAGTGCAAAGGAATAAGGTAATTTGAGGGTTTCAGAAAACAAGCCCTGTCCAGAAACCCAAATGATAATTGAAGAAATACTATGCATTAGCAAAAGCTTTACTCTTTCCTTTGCAAAAACAAAATGACATTTTTTTTTTTTTCCAGGAAAAGAAGGCTTTCAGAAGTTAAAAGAAACACCGTTGACTGAGTAAACTCCTCCCCACCCTTTGCAATTGAATAAAGAACCTTCCCTCTTATCTAGGTTCAGAACTGGCAAGCAGCCTCGGTGTGGGCACTTCATAAATATTCATCGATGATGAAAACGTCGAGAGTGCAAAGGTTCTGTCATCTCAAGAACCCTTCTGAAATGCCAGCAACTGAAGCAGGATCTCCACTATCCTTGGCAAATCTTGAACAAGAAAAGCCCAGTTCAGCTGGTTATGTGGGAAGAAACCGAACAAGGACAGTGGATTAATCCCTCCCACAGTCTGGGGTTGTGACTGTCCTTACAAAGAGCAGAGCAAACTGAAGCCACGGGTAGGATTTTTTAAACAACCACTCCCAAAACATCCAAGCCATTGGGATTCAGTGAGTCCACTTTGTGGAAAAAACCTGCCCTGCTTCGCTGTGCATCGGAGAAGCAGGCTGTGCCTATGAGCACACAATTAATGTCACAGCAGGGTGTGGCAGTGCATCTGTCATCTTAAACCACCCTGATCACCCTGTATCCATTGAGCTGAGGGACCTTCAGAGAGAACATGGTGAAACCAATACATTGGTATGTTGTCCGGTCAAGGTCTGCTTGTTTTGGCCCGGGGAACACCTGGCCTTGGCCCGCGTGATCTCGATAAACAGAGATGAATGTACCTCAGTAACCATTGCCCAGACTGCCTGGGTTGGTGAAGCCGGGTTCTGGCGGAATTGTGCCAGCAGGGCTTGGAGTCCTTCCATCAGAGAGCTGGGCTCCGTTGGCCCCTACAGAGACCTCTTTCTGGTTCTCCATTTGCCAGTCGTTGACTCAGGCCAGGACAGGGGTAGGGCAGCCACTGCTTGGGTGTGGGCCTGGGCTATCTTAGGCCTGGAACAGAACAGCCCTATTTCCTCACACCAGCCCCCCAGGCTCCACCCACCGCCCACACCGCCAGTCCAAGGAGTAGCCTCTGTCCTCTCTTGGCACTCGAAGGGGACAAGTGGCTTCCCAGCTGTTCGGGGCTCCCAGGCACTGGGGGGTCTCTGAGGCTAATGCCATGATGTAAGGGGCAGTAGGAGCTGAAGCCCCTCTCATGGACTCGAACCCGCAGCCAGCGTGGTGGCACCTGGGTGTGCAGGCCAGGCCCTGGGAGAACCATGGCACCGGCCACAGCTTCAGCCCTCTGACTGCGGCCTCGCATATGCACCTCTATTTCTAGTGCTCCCCTCCCCTCCCTCCTGCCACCCACCTTGTCAAAACTTGCCCTTTCATTCTTCCATCAGAGACTGACCCAGGAACTACATGCGCAAGGCAGACCTTTGCTGAGAGAGGTAGGCTATGGCTCCCTCCTCACAAATCCAAAAGGCCAGGAAGGAAAAGAGCATTAACTGAGTTCGTGCTTTGTGCCACATGCTTCAGATGCAGGATCTCTCTTAATCCTGCCCTCTCACCTGAGCAGAAGTTCTCGTTATTCCCATAAGAACCAGAGGCCAAGAGCAGGGCCGCTGCCGTCTGAGCTCAAAGTCCAGCTTCGCTCCTCACTCTGTGTGACCCTGGGCGGCTGATCTGACCTACATGCCCACCTTGCCAGGAAATGGGAATCAGGCCGTTGAAAGCACAGAAGGAGTTAACTTATGTAAAAAGCACCAGGGGCTTCCCTGGTGGCTCAGTGGTTAAGAATCCGCATGCCAATACAGGGGACACGGGTTCAAGCCCTGGTCTGGGAAGATCCCACACGCCGCGGAGCAACTAAGCCCGTGCACCACAACTACTGAGCCTGAGCTCTAGAGCCTACGCACCACAACTACTGAGTCCACGTGCCACAACTACTGAAGCCCGCGCGCCTAGAGCCCATGCTCTGCAACAGGAGAAGCCACCGCAATGAGAAGCCC
>RJWK010014358.1:6657-37881 GCA_004363435.1 Platanista minor
TTTTTTTTTTTTTTTTTTTTTTTTTTTTTTTTTTTTTTTTTTTTTTTTTTTTTTTTTTTTTTTTTTTTTTTTTTTTTTTTTTTTTTTTTTTTTTTTTTTTTTTTTTTTTTTTTTTTTTTTTTTTTTACTATATGGTAGTTATGACCATACTTCAAATGTGGTTTAGAAAGGAGATGAAATATCTGGGTTGCCAAAATAAAATATCCCTCTTTTGAACCAGGAAACATATTTTACAAGACCCTGAGCATGTTAGATGCTGAAATCTCTGTTAGACCCAAACTAAGATGACGTTTAATGCAGTCATCTCACCTTTAATTATTTAGGCAGTATTAGGTATCTTTAGGGTTAAAAGTATGATGGTTTTATCTAACAGTTCAAACTATAGTGGTTAATCGTAGCGTGACGTGCTGACTTTTGTGAATGTTGTTTCAGGGTTCTCTTACATATCGTATCAAAGTGCCATGAAGAATGCTTGGATAATTATTTAAGATCCTTCATAAAGGTTTGTGGAGTAAAGCTTTCTCTCTGAGCAGTTTGTCTTCTGAGAGAATTTTGTCTCACAGCTCGTTTTCTTTGATTGTAGTATAGCTTCCGACCTGAAAAACCCAGTGCTCCTCAGGCCCAGCTGATACATGAAACTCTGGCTACTACGGTGATAGCGGTATTGAAGCAGTCTGCAGACTTTTTAGCAATAAACAAACTGCTAAAGGTAAGGGGACAGGACACGGCAGGCAAGAAAAGCAGCCAGAGATATGCTTTTGTGATAGCCTCCCATTTCACTTCTAGTCTTTCATCATTTCCTCATGTGACTTTCCTTTTCCTCACCACTTTACCTACACACCCTTTTCCCCCAAGTCCTCCACAGAACCTCCTTCATTCCCTTCACCCTCCCCACCGCATCCTGCCCACAGTCGAATGTGTAATAGAAAGAATTTTGGAGGAGATAGACCTGGGCTAGAATCCTCTATTCACTGCATAATAGTTCTGTGACCTGGAGCCGGTTATCCAGCAGTCCTGAGCCTCCACTTCCTCATTTCTAAAATATAAGCAAAGCATTTAACATGTTGTTTCTGGCACGTAGTAGGCACTCAAATGGTGGCTCTTGTTATTGTCATGTTTTTACTATTCCTGTTCATAATGGTAGAATTTCAATTTGGGGTATGTTAGGATGTATCTGCTGGAGGCTTCTCTGTACCCTTCAAATTACATTTACACAAACACCTCTGCTACTTGGGCTGGCCCCAGTGTTGTACCAAGGGCAGGGTTGGGTCCCCCACTGGGTGCAGGCCATAATACGATTCATTGTCTGTAGAGAATTTAAAAGCAGTACTCAAATAAACTAAAAGTTGGTTTGCTCTTATCACCGCATGTAGGCAAATCAAAGCAGTGTCAGTGATAAAATACCCCTCCCCACTGAGTTAAACATCCCCACCAAACAGCCTTTGTACATCACCAGCCAGCCCTAAGGTACACTACTACCTTTTTGCCAACACAATTTGAAGGTATCCTGTGGGACTTGGGACACTTGCGATCACTTTAAAATGTTACTAAAGTTCAGAGACAAAATCCATAGTGATTCGTCAACCTCTGCTAAGCTTCAAGGATTTGGGTAACTATTAAAGATTGATTTGTATTTATTTGTTTATTTTAGTACTCATGGTTTTTCTTTGAAATTATTGCAAAGTCTATGGCCACATACTTGTTGGAAGAGAATAAAATTAAGGTAAGTAGGCTCAAGAATAATATTTAACATAGACAAAGAAGGCTAATCTTATTCCCAGGTAGCCGTGACATGCAGATCCTCTTTTTCATTTCAAGGGCTCTTAGCCCTCAGCTTTTTCAATTCTGCTTAAAACAAGCAAACAAACAATGGATGTATTGCAAAAATCTGACAGTTCATATGTTTTCCAAGTCTAATCGTCAGAGACTCTTCCACACAGATTGTTTCCTGTGAGGTATTTGCCATGTTAAATGCATTATCTTTGAGGCTTTCCCTTTGTCTTGTGGTTTTAAAATGTCTATATCAGAACATTCATTTGGAAGAAGAACAAATACCATATAAGAAAGAACCATTCTCTTAGAAAGGTCGAAGGCGTGTACAAAGTTAAAAACACTTTATGTAATAACACACGTGTTCCTGGCATGTGCTGTATACATTTAGTCATATTTTTAAACTCTTTCGAAAGGACAAAGAAATGTTCTTAGCTGTAGGAATTGAAAGCTAAGATTTGTGAAGTAAAAAATATTCACCTCATACTTATCATTTTTATCAGAATCTTCACAGAGCAGGTTTACTGAAATTGAGATGCATGGATACATGTATACTCCGTGTGTCAGGAAAAACCATGGAATGAAAAACGGATGTGTCTGTATCTCAGGAACACGATTCCAAAGTTGGGTCAGAGTGACCTACTCTCGTTCATGATTTCAGTCAGTTATGGTATTAGAGGTCCAGATAGTTCCTATAATGATCTAAAGTATACACTGGACTAGCCATGTCATTTTTTAAGTTGGGAGAAAGATTAAACTCCAGTTAAAAACACATTTTTATACAGAATGTGTCTGAAAATAAAAACAGCAATTGATTCAGATCTTTTGCAACTCTTTTTTTCTATGCCTATTTAATTTAAGCTTCCCAGAGGCCAGAGATTTTCTGAGGCATATCATCATGTCTTACATTCATTGCTTCTTGCAATAATTCCTCACGTGACTATTCGCTATGCAGAGATTCCTGATGAGTCCAGAAACGTCAATTATAGTTTGGCTAGCTTCCTGAAGGTGAGTTAAAGGCAGCCAGAACATGGTAAGGAATTATTCTTCACCAATATGGTCTTTAAAGCCAGAGGAAAAACAATTACCTACTTTCTAGAGACTCAGCTAGGCTGCTGGAGAAACTTTTGACTGAATGAATCCATCAATTCAGTTAAACAGCCATGTTTGATCCCCCACCCCCAGTGGTTAATTAATTAAATCAGAGGTCCCACATAGGTGGCTTAACCAGAAGGCACGTCTTGCTGGCTTTACATGGTGTCTCTCAAAAATATTAAATTGAACGCCTTTAGGTGGGGCATGTACTTTCTAGGTTGCCACAAACCCCACCACTCCTTACTATACCCCGACACTCTTTATACATTTTAAATAGCTTCTCTGACCCTGTCGGCCTCTGAGTTTGTAACCCTTGAACTAAAGCACAGTCTACACATTGCTAATATAATCACCATCTACTTGTTGCTAATACACGTAAATGAAAATTGTTGATTTTGGTCAGTGAGACTATCTTGAGAGATATCAGAAACTCCTATATGTATGAAAGATAGTTAACATTTCTCGTTGTTGTATTTTGTTATTCTCCGTATGTAAGGGGCAATGCTGGAATGTGGCTGTTCTAGAAAGTGGCTAACAATAATATTTGATTTGTTGCAGAGAAAGGGCATGGATTTGTAATGCACTTAGTTTTTACTTCTCTCCACTCCCCATCTTCTCACAGCCTTTCATCATGTCTCAACCTTATCTTAAGAACCTCATAGTCAATAATCCACCCAAGCAGTTTTAGTATCTCACATACCCTTGTTTTCTTATTAAAAATTCACAACTCGGTTTCAGATCTCCAGAGCATGATTTTCTGATGTAAGACCTCTCTTTACCAGAATTAAAATAAAAGTTTTAGCACTATTACATGAGCCCTTTTGTGTATTAAAAACCAAACACCCACGTATCTTTTTAAAGTAAAGATGAGACTATTTGAAATATAAAATCTCCATTTCTTCCATGGAGTTTAAAGTTAAAGTTTGCTATATAAACGGAATAGAACATAGTCGATTTAATAGCAGTATTTACCTCATTCAAGTCAACAGACGTTTGTCTGTCTTCTATGTGAGAATCCAAAGATGTGAGAGGCTACCTCTGTAATTATATTCAAATACATGTACAAGGTCAAGTGTGATGACTGCTATACTGAAAATACAAACAGAATACAATAGGAAAACACGAAAGGGAGGGATTAGGACCAGGTAGTATGAACAGAGACTAGAAGAATAGTTCCCCAAGACAGGGTTGAGGGTGTTTCAGGTAGAGGATTCATGAGCAAAGGTGAGATATATGCATTCAAGGATTGTTCGGGGAGGAGCAAAAAAGTCATTGTGTAGAGCTTAGGATGTGTGGAGGTAGAGCTGGAAAGACCATCTGATGCCAGATGATGAAAGGCCTTGAATGTCAGGCTAAGGGATTTAGCTTCTGAGCTATATGCCATGGAGCTATCTATATACCAAAGATTTTGGAAGAGGTGAGGAAAAAGCCAGAGTCAAGGCAACCAGTTGGAAGACCAGTCTTTCCCCCTTGTTCTGCCTGGCAGAGTCCATTCATCTTTTAGACTCAGCTCTTTCCTGACCTTCCCACACAGGGCTGATCACCCCTTCCGTTGTTGACCCGTCCTTTACATACTTCTATAACTTGTTATTGTACTGTATTTTAATTATTTGTTTGTTTGTCTTTACCATTAGACAAGACTAAAGACCATATCTTATTCACCTTTGTATTTCTCTAGAATGTCATGCATTGTTTCAAACACAGTAGATCCTCAAAATGTTTTTGGATGAACAGATAAATATAAGCCTACCTCATTAATCCGGGTGAGAGGTGATGAGGCAGTGGAAGTTGAAAGGAGAGACGAGACGTGAGATGCAAATGGCTGATTAATCAAATATTGAGTTCCTTCTATGTCACAGGGTTACTGTAGGTACCATGGAGAACATAAGAAAAAGAGACCGTTCCTATTGTCCTCTCTAGGTGAAAACAGGAAAATAATAAGGAAAATACAAGCTAGTATAAAGTGTTTAAAGGGCCCTGTAGACCAAGGTGGTTAATGAAAATGGGCTTCATCATTGAAGAATGGGCAGGATTATGTAGAAGCAGTGATAGAATTGCTAGCTAGACCTGGCATGAGCAGAGACCCGGAGGTGGGAACGCACAGTGCATCTTGAGTGGGTAATAAGTAGATGAGCTGTATTGGGAGATAAAACTGGAAAAGTAGGTTGGGACAAGATTGTGAGTGTCCTTGAATGCCAAGCTAAGGAGTTTGAAATTGTATTAGAGGCAATAGGGAACTGTTGAAAGCTTTTGGGAAGAAAGGTGACATGATTAGGGCTAGGACTTAGAGATTAATCTGGAAGCAGTTGGATGGAAAGATTAGTGGCAGGAAGACAGGTTTGGAGGATAACTGCAGTTGTGCAGTTGTAAGGTAATGAAAGCCTTAACCAGGAGAGTGATAGCAGGAAAATATGAACAACTAGTAGGGTTGTCACAGAGGAAGAATGTTTTGTAGGCCAAGACTTCACAGGACCCAAAGAAAAACTTCACTTTTGGCCTGAAATGTTCACATAGGCAAGCCCTGCTAACCACCCTCCAGTTCACTTTGAGCTTTGAGAGTTAACAAAAATGAGGCAGTACAGCTAATAGATTATATATCAATATATATGCGTATATATGTTTATATACATATATGTGTATATATATATATATATATATGTATACATGTATTTGTGTGTGTGTATATATGTGTATATCTATCTTAGTTTGAAAATTACACAGTTGAGTTCCAATTCCAATGATAAGTCATTTGCCCTTTCTCTCTCTCTTTTTTAAAAAAATAAATTTCTTTATTTTATTTATTTATTTTTGGCTGCATTGGGTCTTCATTGCTGCACTCAGGCTCTCTCTAGTTGCGGTGTGCATGCTTCTCATTGTGGTGGCTTCTCGTTGTGGAGCACGGGCTCTAGGCGCGCAGGCTTCAGTAGTTGTGGCACGTGGGCTCAGTGATTGTGACTCGCGGGCTCTAGAGCGCAGGCTCAGTAGTTGTGGCACACGGGCTTAGTTGCTCCGCAGCCTGTGGGATCTTCCCGGACCAGGGATCGAACCCGTGTCCCCTGCACTGGCAGGCAGGTTCTTAACCATTGTGCCACCAGGGAAGTCCCCCTTTATCTCTTTAAGGTCACCTAAATCTCTGAAAGTTTTTCTATTATCTGTAAAAGTGAGAATGTCATCCCCTTAATGTGGAAAAAATTTAAAACTTCTTGAATTTTAAAAACTTGACAGACCTTTAGAATTATGTAACTAACTGTTCATTTTGATTTGGTTTCTGTAGCGCTGTCTGACACTAATGGATAGAGGATTTGTTTTCAATTTGATAAATGACTATATATCTGGATTCAGCCCCAAAGATCCTAAGGTAAGTTATAAGGACATAACTGCAGTGGGTGTCAGACATTAGAGTGTGAGAACAGTGGTGACATTTATTCTCCTCTGGAGGATTTAGAACTGCTGTTTTCATTTAGGTGCTTTGACCAGAGTTATACCTCAAAGCAGGGAGTAATGGATAGTGTTTTGGGGGGTCCCCAATACTACCCCGTGTTTGATGGTTCACTAGAATGACTCACAGGATGTACTCATGGCTAAGATTCATTACAGTGACACAAAAAGGATGCTCAGTTGGATCAGTAAGGGGAAAAGACATCAAGTGGAGTCCTTGGCAATCTACGTGTAGGCTTCCTGAGTGCCCTCCCTCCTGTGAAGGGTCACATAGAGCACATCCTCTCTCCAGCAGTGAAAATTGAGCCACATGTGTGCAATATTTCTCTTTAGGGAAGCCCATTTGAGACTCGGGGCTTAGGGGTTTTGTTGCGGGCTAGTTATATATTTGAGGCTGGTCAAAATTTCCAGAGTCTTGGAAAGGACAGGAAAGCAGATGTTCACCATAAATCACATGGTTTGCACAGTGCTGAACAGGCTGGCACAGAAGGCACAGTCTTATCATGTAGGAAATGTTTGTTTCAAGATATAATTTCCCACACCACAAAACAGAATATCACAGGCCAATATCTTTGATGAACATAGACGCAAAAATCCGCAACAAAATACTAGCAAACTGAATTCAACAGTCCATTAAAAGTATCATACAACATGATCAAGTGGGATTTGTT
Source organism: Platanista minor (assembly GCA_004363435.1). Classification (NCBI taxonomy): domain Eukaryota; kingdom Metazoa; phylum Chordata; class Mammalia; order Artiodactyla; family Platanistidae; genus Platanista; species Platanista minor. Next base: position 13,632 of record RJWK010014358.1, read on the forward strand.
CCAGGGATACAAGGATGGGTCAACATCCACAAATCAGTCAACCCGATTCATCACATTAATAAAATGAAGGATAAAAATCATATGGTCATCTCAATAGAGGCAGAAGAAGCATTTGCTAAAATTCGACATCCATTTATGATAAAAACTCTCAACAGTGGGTATAGAGGGAACATACCTTAATACAATAAAGTCCATATATGACAAACCCATAGCTAACATCATACTCAACAGTGAAAAACTGAAAGCTTTTCCTCTAAGATCAGGAACGAGGGGCTTCCCTGGTGGCACAGTAGTTAAGAATCTGCCTGCCAATGCAGGGGACGTGGGTTCGATCCCTGGCCCAGGAAGATTCCACATGCCATGGAGCAACTAAGCCCATGTGCCACGACTACTGAGCCTGCACTCTAGAGCCCCTGTGCCACAACTACTGAAGCCCGTGTGCCTAGAAGCCACCGCAATGAGAAGCCCGTGCACCACAACGAAGAGTAGCGCCTGCTGGCCGCAAGTAGAGAAAGCCCGCGCACAGCAACAAAGATCCAACGCCGCCAAAAAAAAAAAAAAAGATCAGGAACAAGACAAGGACGCCCACAGAAATAAGGCAAGAAAAAGAAATGAAAGGCATCCAAATTGGAAAGGAAGAAGTAAAACTGTCGCTATTTGCAGATGACATAACAATACATACAGAAAACCCAAAAGACTACACCAAAACTCTGTTTGAACTAATAAATGAATTCAGTAATGTTGTATGATACAAAATCAACATACAGAAATCTGTGTTATTTCTATACACTAATAACAAACTATCAGCGAAATTAAGAAAACAATCCCACTTACAATTGCATCAAAACGAATAAAATACCTAGGAATAAATTTAACCAAGGAGGTGAAAGACCTGTACCCTGAAAACTATAAGACACTGATGAAAGAAACTGAAGAAGCCACCAATAAATGGAACTATTCCATAATCATGGATTGGAAGAATTAATATTGTTAAAACGTTCATACAACCCCAAAGCAATCTACAGATTCAGTGTATTCCCTCTCAAAATTCCAGTGGTGTATTTCACAGAACTAGAACAAATAATTCTAAAATTTGTATGAAACCACAGAAGATCCTGAATAGCCAAAACCATCTGAGAAAGAACAGCACTGGAGGTATCATGCTCCCTGATTTCAAACTATACTACAAAGCTATCATAATCAAAACAGTATGGGACTGGCATAAAAACAGATACAGAGATCAGCAGAACAAAACTGAGAGCCCAGAAATAAACCCATACATATATGAACAATTAAGTTACAACAAAGGAGCAAAGCACATACAATGGAGAAAAGACAGCCTCTTCAATAAAAGGTGTTGGGAAAACTAGACCGCCACACGTAAAAGAATGAAACTAGACTGCTATCTTACATCATAACACAAAAATTAACTCAAAATGGAGTAAAGACTTGAATGTAAGACCTGAAATCATAAAATTCCTAGAAGAAAACGTAGGCAGTAACCTTATTGACATCCATCTTAGTGATGTTTTTGTGGATCTGACTGCAAAGGCAAAGGAAACAAAAGCAAAAATAAGCAAATGGGACTACATCAAACTAAAAAGCTTTTACACAGTGATGGAAACCATCATCAAAATGAAAAGGCAGCCTACTGAATGGGAGAAGATATTTGCAAATCATATATCCATCAAGGGGTTAATATCCAAAATATATAATGAACTAATACAATTCAACAACAACAGAAACACTCTGATTTAAAAATGGGCAGAGGATCTGAATAGACATTTTTCTAAAGAAGACATACAGATGGCCAACAGCACATGGAAAGATGTTCAGCATCACTAATTATTGGGAAACACAGATCAAAACCACAATGAGACATCACCTCATAATCTGTTAGAATGGCTATTATCGAAAAGACAAGAAATAACAAATGTTAGGATGTGGAGAAATGGGAACCCTCGTACACTGTTTGTGGGACTGTGAATTGGTGTAGCCACTGTGGAAAACAGTATGGAGATTCCTCAAAACATTAAGAATAGAACTACCATAATATGACCCAACTTTTCCACTTCTGGGTATCTATCCAAAGAACATTAAAGCGCTAATTCAAAATGATATGCACCCCTATGTTCACTGTGGCATCATTTACAGTAGCCAAGATATGGAAATAACCTAAATGTCCATCGATGGATGAATGGATAAAGAAGATGTGGTATATATGTGTGTAAGTGTGTGTGTGTCTTTGTATGTGTGTGTGTGTGTGTGTGTGTGTGTGTATATATATATATATATATATATATATATATATATAAATAAAAGAATACTACTCAAACATAAAAAAAGAATGAAATCCTGCCATTTTACAACGTGGATGGACCTTAAAAGTATTATGCTAAGTGAAATAAGTCAGATGGGAAGAACAATGCCATATGATTTCACTCACATGTGGAATCTAAAAAGAGAAATGAACAAAAAAAACCCCAAACAAATTTATAGATACAGAGAACAGATTAGTGATTACCAGAGGGAAAGAGGTTGGGGGGTGGGCAGAATGGTGAAGGGGGTGTAAACTGTATGCTGATGGATGGCAACTAGACTTGTGGTGATGATCACTTTGTAGTGTATACAGATGTCAAATTATAAGGTTGTATACCAGAAACTTATATAATTAAAAGAAATCCAATTTCCCAAATGCCAGCCAGTGACCAACCGTGCAAGCAGGCCTTTTTAAGGCGAGCAGTCTTGGACCTGCTATGTTAACTCTTTACTGCACAGGTCATATTTTAAGGTATGCCTCAAATACTAAACACTTCTGTTTTGAAAATTAATGCACTGTAGTTAACTGCTAAAATAGTAAATGACTACTAAATAGGAGTTCTTTTATAATTTCTTTGTGTTTAGGTCCTGGCTGAATACAAGTTTGAATTTCTGCAAACAGTGTGCAATCACGAACATTACATTCCTCTGAATTTGCCAATGGCATTTGCAAAACCTAAACTTCAGCGAGTTCAAGGTATGTATTCGTGTTTTCCATCATTAGGGATTGTGTTTTCCTTTTTTTGGGCTAGCGCTAGTATAGTATAACGTTTTCTAGTTAAACCCGTCAATCTAAAGGTAATGGCAGAATTGTTAACTATCTGAAGATAGGTTCGTTAATGGTACTTGGCATTTCCTTCATAGTGTCAGTGGTAGTATTCATAGTGTGAAGAAATTAGGTGTGTTATATAGATTGCTGCTTAAACACAGATGTCAGATACCAGTTAAATTGCTCTCTGTAGTACTGTTTGGACTCTTATGTGAGACTGAATTAAGAAAAAACCATATAAATACATTTCTGCTGAATGGAACATCAAAAGAGAAGTATAAAGGCAGAGTAAAATAGTGATATGTATGTATTAAATTGATGAAATGCCTTCAGTTATCTCCATTGCTAGTTTTATTGAATGCTTTGTTGTGTAGCACTATTCTTATGTTACTGTGTTTTTTATTTGTCCCTTTTCTTTTCATATATTAATTAGATTTTTTTTCATTTGCGGTGGACCGTTTGACTTCAGTAGGTAGGTTTAACTCGGTTCACTCTAAAGTAGTTTGCTGTCTTTAAAAACAATTGATTTCATGAATGGCTAAGATGGATGGGGGCTTTGTTTGCTTTCTAAATCCTCCCTAGCCAAGATGAGGCTTTAGTTAATGTACCCAGAAAACCTAGGAGGTGGTGTACTTGTTAACTCTTAAAATCAGCTTGAGTGTGGATTGCTAGAAGAATCAACTTTAAAACACCGTCCTCTGAAAACAAGTTTTGGCTCAAGCCAGCATGGGGGCTAGAGGGTAGCTGTTCTTTAAGTGTGTCTCATCTCTGCCAGGCTTGTCTCCCTTCTCTCTGACCCTGCGTGATGACTGCTTGGCCACAGTTTTGGAGGTTGGCTGAAACTACCTGATTCGACTTAATCAAACCCCTGAAGTCAAAAACCTTACTACCATTGTAAAGTCGACCCAGATAAGGCCACCTGGGTTAGTCCGTACTGGTTCTTGTGCATAGAAAGTGGTTGGGATTCACAAAAAGAGCATGACCAGTGGCAGAAGGAATATCAGCTACCTTGGTCTCTAGGAGGGTAGCTGCTGAGCACCAGTTTCAGTGCTTGAATGCCAGCCAGTGAAAATGGAGAAAAAGTATTTAAAAACCCAAGCACTCCTATTCAACCGCTCCCTTATTAGATTCGGAGCCTGTATAGCTCCGATACTTCCCCCAGTATTTATTGATGGCTTGAGGAATTCAGGGAAAAGAAGGGATGAGGATTTAGGATTAAGTCTGATTTAGCATTTAAGTCCTAACTGAATATATAGCATTATATTAAGTGCTGAAGAGGCCAGAAAAGAAATGGAAAACATATCCTTCAGCTTTATGGCCTAACTAAAATTAAAGGGTATGGGAGAGGAAATAAAGGTAGTAGAAATTTACCGTAGACACTACTAAACTTGGTCACAGTCCCTTCTGATTGTGACCCAATCAGTTTATAAGGCAAGTCCCAACCAGGATATTAGCAGCTGGGATTTCAAATGGACTGAGGATCTAAAAGGAAGTGAAAGAAATAGTTCGAAGCAGTAATTTTATGAAATAAAAGATCTGTATTCGTGTGATGAATTTGAGTGAGATGAGGCTGTTTTTCTTATTGTTCTTGTACCCCGTTGTATTGGGGCCAATATATAACATTTACTAAAGCAGTCAATAGTTAATACTGTTACAGTGATTCAGTTGTCTAGTTTCTCTTCCTTTTCCTACTTTACAAATATAAACAGATAAGTGAATCAAGTATTGCTGTAGAGAATTACTCCAGTTTGTAGTTGTAACTAAATCTCTTCAGATATGAAGAAATGTGTTAAAACATTGCCAAATACAGTATTCTTTCATTCTAGGTTTTATCCTAAGATTTCTAAGATTTGAAAAGCATCTTGAAAAACAAAGAATTCTAGGGACTGTCTTACCGACTGAAATTATCATTAAGGCTATCATCTAGCCCCAATGATGAGTGCTCGTATCTTGTAAAATTTTGCATGCTTATTCTATATGATAAAAGAATTGCTCATATTTGTTAATAATAACAATATAGTTCTTGCTAGCATGGTCACACATGACTAAGTAATAAATACAGTGCTTTAATGTTAAAGTAGTTTTTGAATATTTTTATAAATGGGTTTTAAATTTCATTATACTGCAGATTCAAATCTTGAATACAGTTTATCAGATGAGTATTGCAAGCATCACTTCTTGGTTGGTCTACTTCTGAGGGAAACCTCCATTGCTCTTCAAGACAATTATGAGATCAGATATACAGCTATCTCTGTCGTAAAGAATCTTTTGATAAAACATGCATTTGACACTAGATACCAGCACAAGGTAAGGATGTTCGTATCATCATCAGTATCACATTAGTTAGTTTCTAAGATTTTATGTTCAAGGTGAAGTTTTCAGTAAGGAACATAACAGGAGGATTGATGAAGCTATTTTTACAAATAGGTTTTGTTTCCGTTTCAAATGATTAGGTTTTAAAAATACTGTTCAGATAACTGTTGAAGAACACTGGCTTTTCAAATCATGTCTAAAGAACAGCACAACTGCTTCATGATTTGTTACCTAAACTAGAATTTTTTAAAAAAAATCATATACGATTATAGCCATGTGCACTCTTTCAAATACACACCTTAATATATATCCTTAAATATATCCCCCTAAGTAAATGCTGTTATTGATTATTAAGTGATTAATAATGACACATTAAGTACGTCCAGTATAAAAGATATAATATGAAGTTTTTCTTCTTACTGAAAAAATGTAGGTGTGGCTGTAAACCTTACATACATTACACACTGTCTATGTGTGGAGGCCACAGCTGCAGTTGCTTTTTGCCGCACCTTTAACTTAATATATGGGGATGGAGGGTATATTCAAATCTTATTAACATTATACCCTATGGGCTTCAAAAAGTAGATGGCAAACTGTATGGATTTAGAATAACCTAACTTACCTGGCTCCAGGTAACATATTGTTTCATAATTAAGAATTTGTCCCTTTGTTTTACATTCAAATTTAAATAAAATTATCATGTCATTTATTATTGTAATTACTTTGGAAAGCTGACTTGGAGATGGATTTTTTTTCTTTTTCTACAGTATTCCCATTTGTCCTTAAAAAACAGAAAGTGCCTGCCAGCTACATCCAATTATATTTCTTTTTTTGTTGTTTTTTGAAACATCTTTATTGGAGTATAATTGCTTTATAATGGTGTGTTAGTTTCTGCTGTATAACAACGTGAATCAGCTATATGTATACATCCATCCCCATATACCCTCCCTCTGCGCCTCCCTCCCACCAAGATTTGTTTTACTTACAAATTTTGCTAGTTTTCTTCATATAATTCTATCCTAAAGTAGACTTAAACTCTTTAGCTTTCAGATGTTATTACTTACTGCAGTTTGCATTGTTTTTTCCACATTATAGTTATAATAACATACTCCCATTTAGTGTGGTTTGCTCTGTTATGTGCCACTTTTTGTGTGTGTGTGTGAATGTTGATATTGACTTAACGTAAGTTAACTGGTATAATATATCTAAATGAAAGTATATCTTAAAGTCATCCATTCCAACCAAGCTTTGTCAAAGCTTTAAAAATGCCCGTTACCACTGGGCTCTGTTTGTACCTAGTAGTAGCGGAGGAAAATGTCTTTAGCCATGATTTCAGAGAATTTGTGGGAAAAGTACAAAATGAGGTTCCTGTTCTTAAAGCAGGAAGTTGTATTTTTTCCCCTGCCGCCTCAGATGAAAGTGAAGGAATATCGGATTTCACTAGTGTCTTACCTAGAGGTAGAATTTTAAATATTTTATATCACATATTTGCACATTATTTACTTTTTAAAATTCTGAGAGCAGTATATGTACTCACATGCACACACACACACACACATCACTGTTGTTATCTGTAAATAACACTCTGCCTCTTTGAGTGTTTGAGGTTTTAGACTGTGGAAAAGATTGAGATGCCAGCCAGCCTCATTACCCTTTCAGTAATTTCTAAAGCCCTTTCTTTGTTCAAAATCTTCTGACAGGTTTTGAGTGGGTATAGGATTCTCCCCAGTAAAACTCTGCTTCATTCCCTTTCTCTGTTTGGTCCAAAGACTTCACAGGTGGCCTGAGTAAGAGGTCATTTGTCAAATATTGATCCATTCACTTAAAACATGTTCACCATTAATGATGATGCCAAGGTGAGGGCAGAGAGGGGAGCTTTAAGCCCCTATAATTTCCATTGGGTCCCCCAAAGTGACCCCAAGTAAAAATACAGTCAAGAAAAAAATTGAATTCCTGTGGAAAGGCTGCTTTGAGACTAGATCTCCTAGTCACCGCCACCCCCCATTCCAACTATGTTGCCTTCCTCAGCCTCTCCTCTAATGCAATTATGGAGATGTCACTGGTCCCTATTATGTGCTACTCAAAAACTGCTTTGGGAGCCCTCCTAATACCATGAGGCATCTTTCCTACTCAGAGCAAGAATATCCAACATCTAACATTTATTCTGCGGTCTGTATTAGTTCCTGTACCCACTGCAAGTGATGTTGACACCTAAGAATTGCAATTTCTGCTTGGACTGTGGGCAGATTTTTTTTTTTTTTTTTTTAACGGTAATCTTACACACGTGGTAAAAAAAAGAATCAGAATGCCTCTCTCCCATTCCTTACCTCCATGCCTCAATTCATCTCTCCAGAAGCAAATACTGTTATCAGTTTCTTATATAAACTTCTATTTTATGCATGCACAAGCCAATATGCTATGTATATGTGTATATATATAAATATATAATGGAAACCATTATGCATTTTTCTTTTGTCACTTACCAATATAGCCTGAAGATTTGATCTACTGTATTTTTTTTTAATCTGCAGAGTATTCCATCATATGGATATACCTTATTCTATTTGTCTAAACTGTCTTCTGTTAACAGATTCTTAGATGGTTTTCTGTCTTTTGTGCAGACAAAACTTTTAATATATTTGCCCTGATTGCATGCTTTCCTGTGTTCCTGTTCACCTGAGAAAGGTGTAGTATCTCCTCCCCTAGTGATCACTCACTATCAGAACTAAAATGAATTCCCATCTAGAAGCTATAATATTAATAATAGTAGCTAAAATTTATTGAGGACTCACTATATGCCAGGCACCGTATTAGCTTACATGAATTAATGTCACTATTATTATCCCCATCTTACTAAAGAGAAAACTGTGGTTAAGTGACTTGATCACAATCAAGTAACTAGTAACAGGAGAGCTGGAATTCATGTGTCTAAACTTCAAAATCTGTGCTCTTAACCACTAGACTATACTGCCTCTCAAATCTTAAGTGGGACCCTGGAAAATTAGAGAACTGCCGAGAAAGGGTGATGATGATGGTGGAAACTCTTGAAATCAAAGCCATGTGAAGAATAAAGGAAAGTAGTAACAGCTATTTAGCCTTGTGAAGAGTGAATTAAGACAATTTGTGGTAATTGTCTCCAAATATTTAAAGGGTTGCCATGTAAAGTGGAAGTGGACTCTACCTAGCAGATAGAACTTATACCTAGCAGGTAGAACTTACAAACTGCTAAAGGATTTTTCTAACAGAACCTCTGAAAGGGCTGGAGTGTTTAAGAAGTTTAAAAACTAACCATCTGTCAAGGATGCAGGTAAGGGCTGTTCCTGCCTTGAGCAGGAAATTGAACTAGATCAGTGGTTCTCAAACCTCAGTCAGTGCACATCAGCACCATCTGGGGCAGATTCCTGGGACCCAGCCCAGACCTACTGAACCAGAATCTCCTAGTGATAGAGACTATCACTGATTAGGGTTGTGTAGTAGAAGTAGGTCTGTTGAGAGTTCCTGAAACTCAGAAAAGAGGAAGTACAAATGGACAATTAACATATGAAAAATTGTTCAATTTCAAGAATAAATGGAACTATGAGACACTATTGATCTGTATTCTTTAGGTTAACCATTGTACCTTAGAGGCCTTATCTAAGTCTGCAGACAAACCTCCCAAAGTCCTAAAATATGGAGGGCAACTCTTGTGCCATCACAACCACTGGTTTGGCTGATTTGAATGTATGTACATATCTGATGGAGGAATGTCTATAGCTGAGGAAAGCAATAAATAAATTTGTATAAGCGGTACCACATTCATTAAGATGACCAGTGGCCAGCTTCACTTGCATATTTACAAATATATCAATCTCCCAAGTTGTATAATTGATTTAGGGGGCCAAGATCACATCATTTTAATTGCAGCTTTACTCAAAGCGAAGACATATTTCTTGAATGAATACAGTAATTCACCATTTTTTTCACTTCTTCCATCTATTCATTCATTCAGCTAATGTATATTGACCATATCCTATGTGCCCAGGCACTGGGGATGAAGCAGTGAACAAGACAGACAGGATCCCTGCTCTCATCAAACTCAACCCTCGCTGGAAGTTAAAGAGCAGGACTAATATGATCTGCTATTAAAAAAAATAAACTTTTCCCTATTACGTAGTGATGTTTGAGGGATGTGCTTCGACTCTATATTGTATATAAATTCAAATCCCAACAAAGTGGTGTGGCAGTTAGTTTTGAGACTATGAGTATAAATAGACTCATGCTTCACTAATTCATGATATTAGCTTGCTTTTAGTGTTTAAACAGATAGATGGAGCCAACTTTATTTGTAATATAGGCATATTATGTATCTATTAAGCTTTTGATAATTATTTTTCAGAACCAACAAGCCAAAATAGCACAATTGTACCTCCCATTTGTTGGACTGCTTTTGGAAAATATACAGCGATTAGCAGGTCGAGATACCTTGTATTCTTGTGCAGCCATGCCTAATTCTGTAAGTAGTAATGTGTTTCTATTGGCATTTTATCCTGTTTTATTGACTGTATTCAGAATTAGGGTCATACGCTGTATGGTCTCAATAGTGCACCTTTTATAACATTTTAAATTTATACTTTTTCCTGGAGCAGTGCTTCTCAAATCTTAATGTGCATATGGATCACCTGGGGAATGAAGACAGAGATTCTAATGTAGTAGCCCTGGGGTGGAGCTTGAGATTATGGGTTTCAAACAGGCTCTTGGCTTTTTCTCGTCTAAGGACCATACTTTGCATAACGAGGTCCAAGAGAACACCAAGAATCCTCTGTGCTCAGTGTTTTCTTTTTAAGATTTGCTGCTGTTACATGCCTTCATATATTTATGCAACCGGAAAACTGAACAAAACCACATTCACTTTGCAAAATATTAGGCACCAGGGATTAAACTGTATTCCTTTGCTTCGCCCTCTCTTTGACAGCCTCCTTTCAGCACTTCCTGGTGAGTGGCTTTTAACTCATCACAGTTGGTCTGTGCTCTTTTCTCCCCTTAGAATCTTAGAGTTGAAAGGAACTTTGGAGGTGATCGGCCTCCCACTTGGCAAAACAACCTTTTGCCACAGTAGTAATTAAAACGTTCCTTCTCACATTAGATCTACAAGATTTTCTATCCACTGGTCCTAGTTTTGCCTTCTAGTGATACATAGAACACATCCATTTCTACCTCCACGTGATACCCCTTCACATATGTCCCTTCTAAATTTTTCTTCAGGCCAGATATCTCCACTTCATCATTTGTTGTTTCAAACCCTTTACATTTCTTGGTTGGAGTCTTCTGGACCTGCTCCATTTCACCAATTGCCATTTTATTTTATTTATTTATTTTTATTATTTTGTTTAAGGTTTTCAAAATAACATTTATTTCTTAAAAGTTAACATGTGCACAATAGGAAACCAAAGAACGCAAGAAGCAAAAAACAAAGTCATCCATCATCACAAGCAGTTTACCATCTGATGTGTCCTTCTAGGTCTCGTCTGTGTTTTTAAACACAACTAAGCATCCATTTTTATGTAATTAAGATCATAGTTATGTATCATGCTTTTTCACACATCATGAATATTTACCATTTCAAAGTCCCAAAGCTATGAGTATTTTGATAACCAAAAATACACTACACCAACTCAATCTGGAAGGAAAAAAAATGTAATCCTTTCTTGGCGACAAAAACTTCAGAAAAGACAAAAATGGCAACAGGCCTCTAGATAAAGATACTGGCAGAGTTATGATTAAAATACTACATTCCCTTAACGTTCAATTAAAAATGAGACATAAAGCAACACAGTGCCCAAAGTATAATGCTTTTAAGAGGATTCATTGATCTGATCTAAACTATTAAAGTATTAGCAAGGAGGTATGTTTCCACTGAATTACTTAACAATGTATTCCTCTAGTACAGCTAAGAGATGCACACACATCAATGGTTGTCATCAAAATATAAAAAGGAACACATCCACATACTTCCCTCCCTTTTATACTTCCTTCTGCCCCTCTGCTGCCAACCCAATGAACAAGTCCTGGTGTACATTTCTCAGATGGTGTAACAATTCCATGTCCAAGATGCTGCTTTTTTACCAACTATAACAAAGATATTTACAAATTGGTTAATTCACTAGCTCTACTTTTTATCATACATTGTCACCTCAGGACTCCTAAAAAGCCTAGGTGTTGCAAAATAGTGAATGAACCTTGTCCATAATAAGCATTGGTACTTTACAAAAATGCACATTTAGACCTATGGTTATAACCTAAAACTGTCTTCTAGATTCGGAGATGTTAGCTAAGAGCCCTTCCCTTCACCCTTCCTCTTACCCCTCCTCCAGCATTTCAGCGACTAAGAACAGGACTACATCTATAGCTCCAAGAGGTGGATTAACATAGACGCTCTCAGAAGACACAGCCCTTCCTAAAAACCAACAAAAGGGCATTTATTAAGGGGTTATTTTACTACCTCTACTTTTAATATACTTGGGGCATTAGGACTTGCTTATTCTTTAATACACAGCAATATTAACTAAAACACACAAGTAGAACAATGGTTAGTCAATCTGAACTTGTCTAAAGGCTCATGGGCACAGATCCCTTCTCTGTACTTCCTTCCCTGTCCGTTCCCCGCCTCCCCACCACCCAGTGAATAGTCAGCTTACTCTCCAAGACTCAAGTTTGACAATTTCTGCTCCCTCAATCAATACAACCATTCCTATGAATTAACAGAAAAAAAAATACTTAAAAGGTGTTACTTTTAACTCTCTACTTTCAACATATGTTGTGCACTTTTACACATCTAGAAAGATTAGATGTTTCAAATACAGACTTAAGTCTGTCCACTATGTATACACGTAGTAGCACTGAAGAAACTGCACACAAAGGCTATAGTCACAAAGTGTCTCCTAAACAGGAACACTCTGGCCTAGAAGCTTCCCCTTCTCATCTCTGTCAACCCAGTGGACAAGAATAATAAGCATCTGTAATGCTTAGAGGGGATTTTAACAATTTTACTTCCTCCAGTTGTTTTCAGAAGTCTTTCCTATGAATTTTAACACAAAGTGTACACAGTGTATTTATCGGCTATTTTTGTCAGACACTGGCAACCTCTTTAACATCTAGGAAGACTAGATGTTGTAAATTTGGACCCTCGGTCCTTTATGTACACTATGCACACAGCCAAGTAAAACAAAACGCAGAGGCACACCAGACAATGGTTAGTCTTGGTATAAAGCCCTTGACACTTTGTTCTTTCTCCCTGAACTGGCACGAATAAAATAATGTGTACTGCTCAGAGAGGTGGTTTGATCATTTTGAGCACTCCATTTCTAAAAGACAGTATTTCATATGAATTTTAACAAAAGGATATATCTACAAAATATGTTACTTCACTACCTCTACTTTTAACATACTTTGTGCACTTCTAAACATCTAGAAAGACTAGATGTTTCACATAAGGACTTAAGTTTGTCCACTACATACACAGTCGTGTTGAATAATCTACACACATGTAACAATGGTTAGATCTGAAAGTGTCTTCTACATAGGAACATTCTGATCTAGAATAGAACACTTCATTTCTCCCAGTACCTCCTTTCTGCCATCCATCCAACATTGGGCAAGTACAGGCACAGGTGTCACTTAGATGTGATTTACAGTTTCACTTCCAAAGGCCCTTTTCAGAAGACGGCCTTCCAATGAATTTTAACACAGAGTGTACAAAATGTGTTAGCTTACTAACTCTACTTTTGTCATACATTCATTGGCAGCCTCTTTAATATCTAGAGACTAGATATTATAAAATTGGGACCCACTGGTCCAGTATATACAAAATATATACAGTAAGGTTAAACAAAATGCATGTAACATATAGAGCAATGGATAAGGTGAAATGTTCTAGTACGTGCTAGCAAAACATCTTTTGCAATCTTCCCTCCCACCTCCCTAAACCCAATGAACAAGCACAGAGTAGACTGTTCAGAGAGGAGGTTTAACAATTCCATTTCCAAAGACAGTATTTCCCATCAGTTTTTAAAAGCTATTTACAAGAAGCATCATTATTCTACTAAAACTACTTTAAAATACATCAAGCACTTCTAAACGTCTAGAAAGAATAGATATTTCGTATAAGAATTTACTTGTCCACTCTGTACACAGCACTGCTAAATAAAATTGCACACATGTAACAATGGTTATAATCTGAGGTATCTTCTAAATATGACCATTTCGGCCTGAACCATTTCCTCCCTCACTTCCTTCTCTCCACCGCCAATCCAGTGGACAAGTACTTGCATGTGTAATGCTTAGAGGTGGTTGAACAAATTCATATCCAAAAGTCATTTACAGAAGACAAGCTTTCCTATGAATTTCAATAAAGTATACAAAGTGTGCTAATTTTACTACTTTGTCATACACTGGCAACCCCTTTAACATCTAGAGACTAGATGTTGCAAGACTAGGACTCAGTTTGTCCATTATATACACTATATACAGAGCAAAACAAAATGAACATACAAAAAATGGTTTTGTCTGAAAATGTCCAGGTAGGAGCACACTAGCATATTACCTTTTGCAATTCTTTCCCTCCCTCCTCCAAACCACTGAACAAGTATAGACAATAGTATACTGCTCAGAGAAGTGGTTTAACATTTAACATCCCCAAAGACAGTACTTCCTGTGAATTCTAGCAAAAAGATATTTACAAAGTGATATTTTACTACCTCTACATGTTGGGCACTTCTAAACATCTAGATGGACTAGATGTTTCAAATAAGGACTTAATTTGTCCACTATATACAGAGCAGTACTGAATGAACTGCACACATGTAACAGTTATCATCTGAAAGTGTCTTCAAAATACCAGCATTCTAGCCATTCTAAGACCAACCCCCTTCTCTGTCTCCCCCCTCCACCAACCCAGAGGGCTATAATGCTCAAATTTTCAAAGACAATCTTTCCTAGAAATTTTAACACAAAATGTACAAAATGTATTATTTACTAACTCTATTTTTGTCATAACACTGGCAACCTCTTTAACATCTAGAAAGACTAGGTGTTGTAAATTAGGACTCACTTGTCCATTATATACCCTATATACACAGCAAAGTGAAACAAAATGCAGGAACATAAAAAAGACAATGGTTAATCTTGCCTCACTAAAAACACACTGTCACAGAGCTCTTTGCACTTCCTTCTCCTCCCCCCGACCTTGAACCAGTGCACAAACAAACACAGTGCCTACTGCGTACTGTCCAAAAAGGTGGTCTGGCCACCCCTCCCCGCCAAAACAACATTTCATACGGATTTTAACAAAAAGATATTTACAAAATGTCTTTTTACTACCTCTACTTTGAACATGTATCAGGCACTTTAGAACATCTAGAAAGACTAGATATTTCAAAAAAAGTACGTATTGTCAACTACATATACAGTAGTAAGGAGTAAAATACACACACAAAACAATGGTTCTAACATGCAAATGTCTTCTAACTGTGACCAGTCTGGCACAGAACCTGTTTTTCTTCCTCCTCAACGTCTTCCATTCCATGTCCTCTAACCCACTGAGCAAACGTGGACCTCTGTGGCTCCTGATGTCGCCTCTAGAGGTGGTCAAACGACTCCATTTCGAAAAGTCATTTCCAGAAGACATTTCTTTTCTACGGTTTTTTTTTTTTTAAGAAACAAATGGGCATTTACAAGACATGTGACTTTAACTCTATCATACGTCGGCAACCTCTTCACATCTAGAAGGCCTATATGTAGCGAAAAGTTTTCTTTCGAAAGGTTGGGGGGAAAGTTGAGAGCAGCTTTTTCATATTATATACACAAGCCTTCTATAAACGGCCAGTAAATCTTCCCAAAGGGTGGCTGGCACTTCCTACTGGCCGCATGTGGTACGTTATTCTACCCTATCTTCCGACATCGAGGTCTTGGTAGAACGACGACCAACCGCCAGATGACCCGCTAACGTTCCACCCGTGGTCGACCGGGGCTCCGCTCACCTTCCGGGCCCCCGCTCACCTGCCGGGCCCGTTAAGGCCTTTTTTGTCCGTCGCTGTAAGGACGAGGTGAGGTCTCGTCCAACTGGGACAGAGAGGTCACCTCAGGTCCCGGATCCGCGCGGGCTCCAAGGCCTAAGGGTGGCTGAGCTGGCGTCCACGTAGACCCCGCCCCTTCCCGGGCCCTCGGTGGCCTGCCGGAGGCTTCGCCTAACCCCTGCAGCGTGGGGTCAAGAGACCCGGTGGTGGGCGGGATCTGGGCTCCGAGGGGCCGCCGCCGCCATTAGGTCGCAGAGGTGGGGGTCGGGGAGCAGTTCGTTGCTCCTTCCAGGCTCGGGCCCAGCCAGTGGGCGGCTGCGGCGTGGGCTGTGGGGCTCGGCAAGACAGCCTGAGCCTGTCCCGGGGGCCCCGCAGTTCACCTGCCGACCGGAGGCCGGAGAGCCTGGAGGGCCCCGGGCTAGAAGAACGCGATCCGCTTCTCACCGCGCTCTCTGCCGGAACTGACTTGGCAGTTCCACCAATTGCCATTTTAAAATGTGGTGTATACTTTACAGTCTGTCCAGTGGGACTAATAACTCCTGCCCCACCCCCACTCCACGTTCTGACTGGCCCAAGATCACCTTCACATGTTCAGTAGCCAAGTCACATCGTTGGGTGGCAGGTGAAACCGTGTCCTTTACAGCTTCCTTTGGATAATTCCCCATAATAAACGTCCGTAGATTTGTCAAGCCTACCCTGGGTTCCTGAGAAAGCTGCTTTTTTTTAAGCCTCGCTTGATTGCCTGTAGCTCCCAATTATGTAAATCAGCTAAACGTGGACGCTATATCACCTACCTGGGTGTCAAGCAAGCCTTTCTTCACAAACACAGTTACTCATGCTTATGCTCACTCCACAACATTTGACAGTGATACTTGGAAATATTTTACTTATCTGTTCTTTCTTTTGCAACTCAAGATCATGTAGGGCCTCTGGTCACACCTCTCCTTCTAGTATTGCCCTTGCTTCAAGGAGGAGAATGGAACCATGTTTAGATCACACCAGTTGCAACTTTTACCAGCCACCTAGAGTTGTGTCACTTTGCCAGAGGTCATGGTTCTAACAGTGTACCAGGATCCATTTTTAGGAGAGACGTCCCCTAAATACCAATACTGATACGTGATTTAGACTTTCACAGTGAGCTTTGTTTAAAATTAGGGTACCATCTCATTGTTAATTCCGATTTCTTATCCTAGTGTACAAATGTATTTAAATGACAGAGGTATCACACTGTGTTTCAGGCATCCAGAGATGAGTTTGCATGTGGCTTCGCTTCACCTACAAGTAGAGGGAGTCTGAGCACTGACAAAGACACCGGTAATTAAAAGTCCTTGAAAGATTATACGTGGCATGGCTGTTTAGAAATGTACCCTCGACTTCTCTGTATTTTTGAAATATTTCATAATAAAAACTATACATAGTACAATCTCTACTAAAGTTTAATTAGAATCTGACTCACACTTGCAGCCACATTTCTTTGCTTAGGTTTCCTTGTCTCAGCTTGTATAAAATTTAGCTTAGTGTACTAAGAAAATAAAGGAGAATGAGAAAAACACTGGTTTCCAATCCTCTGTCTCCAGTCCTGGACAAGACACTTCCTTTTCCTGGGCCAAACTTTCCTTATCTATAAAATTATCTAATTGTTTGCCTTTATTTTATGACTTGCAAGGAATTTCTTGTAGTTTCATACATGTTAAAGTGTTTCAAGGAAAAAAAAAATTGCTTACCCTTTATTTGGCTTCTTATGGTGTTTTGATGTAATATATAAACTTCACATTTTAGATGACCAAGATCTATTTCCTAAAGTATGTCTTTACTTAAATTAACCCAGTGCTTAGTTTTGCTTTGTTTTGTTTTTTTGTGGTACGCGGGCCTCTCACTGTTGTGGCCTCTCCCGGAGCACAGGCTCTGGACGCGCAGGCTCAGCGGCCATGGCTCACAGGCCCAGCCGCTCTGCAGCATGTGGGATCTTCCTGGACCGGGGCGCGAACCCGTGTCCCCTGCATCGGCAGGCAGACTCTCAACCACTGCGCCACCAGGGAAGCCCCCCAGTGCTTAGTTTTAAAAATATTTTTGACAGTTCCTCCTGTTGCTAACAAGGACTTGGCTTTTTTCCAGCTTATGGGTCTTTTCAAAATGGACATGGAATTAAGAGGGAAGATTCGAGAGGTTCCCTCATCCCAGAAGGAGCAACAGGATTTCCAGATCAGGGCAGCACTGGTGAAAATGTAAGAACCTAAATATATAGGATAACCCTAGTGATGTGTTCAGCTACAGCAGTCTTTCTTTTTATGCAAATAGGGGTCTCTCTCCTGTAGTCTGTACTGGATCTGTAAAAAGCATCCCATAATTCTTGGATGTTGTAGCAGTTCCTTCCTATCCTGGCAGCTGCTACTTGGATATTTTAAAACTGTTCATAGAGGATAAGGCATTCATCTTTAAGAGTTCCAACTCTGAATACCTCCTTTAACCCTAGCACTCTGTAAACCTGTTCTACAGAGGGAAGGTTCAAGTTTAAAATGCCTAATGTACCTTGTCACTTAAATCACTCCCTGGCAGGATTCAGCTTTTTATTCTTTTGTAATAAGAGTAATGACATTAACATGGGAGAAGAAAAATTAGGTCCCCAAATTGATGATCTCAGCATCCCAGAATCACTTAATCACAATACATTCTCTAACTCTTCCATCAAATTATTTCAAGCCTAACATTAAAGTTTGGGATATGTCTGCCTTGAGACAGAGAAACCTCACTTTAGACCAGTAAAGCCTTGTCACGCTGCTACGTAAAATCAGAGAATCATATAAAATTAGAGTTAGAGGAGTCCATAAAAATAATAAAATTCCAACTCTCAATTTACAAACTAAAACTGGGATTGTGACTTAGGACAGCCACACAACTATGGCAGGGCCACGCCTGAACCCAGGTTTTCTAATTCCGGCACTTTCTCTCCTAGATCATGGCATTCTTAGGGTGCATCTGGGGGACTTTATAAAAATGGATAGCTGAGCCTCATCCCCAGAATTTCTGTTTCCGTCAGTCTGGGGGCTTGCTCATTTGTATTTCTAAGTTCCCGGGTGATGCTGATGCTGATGCTGCTGGTTGGGAACCACCCCTTGAGAACCACTGGACTATATAACTCCATTGAGTCTTTGCATAGTTAGTAATTTAATCATAAAGGTTCCTGTTCCACACCATTTAGAATGAAGACAACAGACACTGTCACAGGTAAGGCACATAAAGGACAAAGAGGTTAAATGACTTGCCAGTAGTCACACAGCTAGCGAGCGCTCAGAACCTAGATGTTTTGCTCCAAGTAGAAGTTCTTGGTGAATCCTACATTAGTAAATATATATCCCCAGCCCAGGTTAGCTTAGCTGAAAGTATTGGTTTCTAACAAGGGTGCATTCGTTAGGAGATTGTCATTGCTGTATTCATACAAATCCCCAAATAAGTCAGATCTTGTCATGCTTAACTGATATTTTAACAAAAGTCACTAAATAATAGGAACATCACTACTTTGTAGAGGCTCTAATTTTGAAGTATTACTGGGTCCTCCTTAGTAAAATTATCTTGCAATGTCATTAAGCCCCTTTTTTAAGATAGATTTTCTGACCTATTATTTAGACGTTGGATTTTAATAAACTCTAAGGAGAGACTGAAGTTAAAGAGTTTAAAATGCTTCGATGTACCTTAGTTAAGTTTCTCCTTGACGTAAAAGCTGTTTTTTCCTGGAATAGCCACATATGGTTATTCAAAATGTTTTCTTACTAAAACACAGGACCTATGGGAATGAAACATACACAGTATATTCATGGCTATATCTTGATGAAGACTGCAAGGTAATTTCCAGTGATATTATTAGGTACAGTAGCAAAGAAGAGTCAGCCCATTTACCTTCCAAATGTGATATAAAATTTGGATTTATGCTTAGAATTTTCCCAAACAGGACTAATGGTTAAAACAGTTATTGAGTTACAGGCTATGGGAAGCTACAGTACCAATATTGTTTCACAAAAGTCCTATCTTTGTATTACAGACTCGGCAGAGTTCTGCAAGGAGTAGTGTATCTCAGTATAACCGATTGGATCAGTATGAGATCAGAAGCCTCTTGATGTGCTATTTGTATATAGTAAAAATGATTTCTGAAGGTGAGTTACCAGCATATTAATTGTGGACTGTACTCCACCCTCACAGGTTTACAAGTTCATGCAACAAATATCTGACCATCATCTGTATGTAGAACACATGCACATTAGAAACAGAACTTTGAAGACTCTGACCTTAGAATGTTCCTATATTTTAACTTAAAATAGGTTCATTTCGGTCATACAGGTTTGACTCTTTGAAATACCTTTTTTTTTTTTTTAAAATTTAAAAACTGGTTTCTAAAGTGAGGCAATAGTTTAGAAGTGCTAAACATTTTTTTCATGCAGAGCATGTAATGCATTAAATGACCAACGTAAACAGAAGAAAAATAACGATAACCAGTGTCATAGTTAACACTTTAGCTTTTATTTGACGCAGGATTTGGAAAATCAGAAGCAAACAAAAAGACAGGAAGGGCTCTTTGAGGGTAAGGAATGTCGTTGTTATCTTTTGCAGTACCATTATACAGTTTTGCCTGGTGTCAGGTTCTTTTCCAGGCTCTGTTCTTTTTTTCCTTGATGTATAAAAAATTGTATTCCTAGTATTACCATTTCCTCTTTATCTTATATGATAGAATATAACCATTTTCATAAACTGCATGCCCTCTGGAAGTAAAGTCAGAAGGTTATTTATTCCCAATACCACATTTGTTTACATAATACCCTCCTTTCTCCCTTTTCTGTTTTTGCTCCAAAAAAAAAAAAAAAAAAAAAGCAAGCAGGAATGAAGAACATAAAAGCACCTGGGTTCTGATCATCATAATACAGTAGTTAAATTTTACTTATTTTCTATTTTTCTATTTTTTTATTTCATTTTTAGTAAATATTAAACCTTTTTTTGTAATAATGCAGCATATAAAAACATAAAATAAGTTGATAGTTAACTCACTAGAAACACTGAAACAAATCAAAAGCTAGATATAAATGGTTAATTCTAAAGTGTATTAATAAAACAGGTTTAAATAACTAGAATCTTCAAGTTCTAAGAATGTATGATTTAGAGTAAACATCAAAGATTATCGAGGCTATGTGATAAGCCTCCATGTTTGGGGAAAGAAAACAGTAAAGGGAAATCGTTTTCAACGCTGGTGGTATTTCGTTCCAAGAGATAATGGATCAGTTAATAACTCACTGCTCCCTGTTTTTGTCTCCCCACAATGCTGTTATCTTTGCAGTACCGTTATACAGCTTTTTGCATGGTGTCAGGTTCTTTTCCAGGCTCTGTTCTTTTTTCCTTGGTGTATAATTGTATTATTAACTAGGATTACCATTTCCTCTTTACCTTATATGATAAGCTATAACCAAAGGATTTTCATAAACTGCATGTCCTCTGGAAGTAAAATCAGGCTATCTTATCCCCAATACCACACTTGTTTACACAATTCCCTCCCCTTTCTTCCTGTTTTTGCTCAATAAAAAAGGAAGCAGGAATGAAGAACATAAAAGCACCTGGGTTCTGATCATCATAATACAGTAGTTAAATTTTACTTATTTTCTATTTTTTAATTTCATTTTTAGTAAATATTAAATTTTTTGGTAATAATGCAGCATATAAAAACATAAAATAAGTTGATAGTTAACTCACTAGAAACATTGAAACAAATCAAAAGCTAGATATTAATGGTTAATTCTAAAGTATATTAAGAAAACAGGTTTAAATAACTAGAATCTTCAAGTTCTAAGAATGTGTGATTTAGGGTAAACATCAAAGATTATGGAGGCTATGTGATAAGCCTCCATTGTTTGGGGAAGGAAAACAGTAAAGGGAAATCATTTTCAACCCTGGTGGTTATTTCATTCCAGGAGATAATGGATCAGTTAATAACTACAGCCACAGCTCACTGTTTTTGTCTCCCCACAAGGTGAAAAGTGGGGGAGTATAGAAAGTGACTGCTAATATGTATGGGTTTTTTTTTTAGGGTGATGAAACTATTCTACAACTGTGGTGGTTTTATAAGTTTTTAAATGTACCATAAACTACTGCATTGGGCACTATTTAAATGGGTGAGTTTTATGGCACACGAATTCACTCAATAAATTTGTCTATTTTTTTTTTTAAGGCCCAAGAGGCAACATGGAAAAAAAAAAACTGGAAAGAAAAAGAAAAAAGTAGTTGAATACCACCACAGCCCAGGGAAAGTAAGAAGGAGGGTGGTAGGGGGAGACAGAGAAGGAAGGAGGAGAGGGAGATGCATCGTTGACTAGTTCTCCTCTCCTCCACCCCAGTACACAGGTGCACACACACCCACACGCCCACATACCACATACAGTGTTGAGGAGTGACAAGCCGCTGGCTGCTTTTTTCATGTCATGGGTAAAACCATAACTGCTTTGTTTCTTGAGAACTTCATAGTTCCCCCTCGTCTTGTAAATGTTGACCTTGCTTGCTAAATATCTGATCTTTGTTAATTAGGGTTTTCCTTCTTCTGTTCTTGCTTTTTGATTTTTAAAAGCAAATTTTTAATGACTAGCATACAGTCACATCTCCTCTTTATCTTTTGTAAATGTAAAGTCATGCTGCATGGTATCTGTAAAGTCATATTCACTTTATTCCGAAAAATATCTGCTGCTTGGTCCTTCTCGATGAATGTATTCTAGGTAGCTTGTCAAGTCCAGTAAATATTTCACTTTCGTTACTCTATATGCATTTAAATGTTGAACTCTTACAGTCCACGCCCTTTAGGTCTTCTCTTGGCTTTCGGTTTTTTGGGCTTTTTATTGACTCATAAACAGTAGCAACTTAATTTCAGCAAAAAGATGGTAGACCCTACACTTTCATATGAAAGTACAGGGATTCTGAAGAATGATCTATTAACTGGCAATAATTCACTGTTTCAAAGTCTTAGTCATTTGCCCAACTATTAACTGGCAGTAATTCACTGTTTCAAAGTCTTAGTCATTTGCCCAACTTTTGTGTAGGTCTTATTGCTTTGTATATTATATTCTGAGAAGTGTATCAGAGTCAGGGGTTATCAATTACACAGTCTGAATTGACAGCAAGACTGTCCTCTTGGAAAAGAAAAGCAGCCTCCTTAAGAGAGAGGAAGAGGGAAAGCTACTCCCTTCTTCCTAACTGTACCCTGGCTTTTCTCTTTACTGCAGACCCCAAAATGAAACTCTGGGTCTTACCTTGTGGCTTATCAGCACCATACGCTGCACCTGTAGATTCAGTAGTATTCTTCCTCACAGTCAACTCTTCATTGGAAGGTGCCTGGTTACAGCTATCTTTCACCGAAAATCCAATTTTGTAATGAGCAACACGAGTCACTGATCTTCTTTTCCCAGTAGATGTATAGTCAAAAGGAAAGACATTTGAAGGGGGCTTTCCCTTACTCCGTTTAAGAGGAGGAAATAAGCTAGTATTACCAGGCTTATCTTCCTCTGAAGTTTCAGATACTAATGGAGTAGGTGGGTTTTCTCCCACAGAAGGGCTCCAAGAGAAGTAACTCTGACCTCCACGCTTTTGTGTGGAGGCCTTCTTTCGTGTACTGCTAAGCGTGTCTTCAGGAAGGCTGAAGTCACCTTGAAATCCATACCCCCTTTGAATGCCAGTTGTGGATGTTAAAGGAAAACTTGCAAGTGACTTACGGTTGGCACTCCTTCCCGTGGCAGGCTTGTTGCAGTTAGAGGAACTCTCCAGAAGGGTCTCTGGCACCTCAGAGAGGTCCTCACCATAAAATAGAGCTGGAAACTTGGGACTCTGTTGCTGTTCCTTTTTGCCTCCAGATTTCGTCTTTTCAGTATATGATTGCTTTACCAGTCTGACGGGCAGATGCACCGGAGATCCGGGTGCAGGCTCCCTGACTGAAAAAACCTGCCTGCTCTTTCGAGGGCAAGGAATGAAGTTGTCATCACTATCAGAACTAGAAGGATGAAGCTGTTGCTCCTTCAGTTTTAGTCTGGCGGAAAGCTGTTTATTTTCTTCTCTTAATTTATCCCTTTCTGCCGTGAGCTCAGCAATAAACTTCATATTTTGTTGTTGGATATGGTAAAATTCTTTCTGTAGCGTCTTCCCGTACGTTTCCTTCACTGCACATTGGTCACATACTTTGGAGCTTAACTTATCTCGCAGGTCATGGATGGTGACATTCAGGATTTTCTGTTGCTCCAGCAACGCTTTAATTTTGGCTGTGAAGGCCGTCAGCTTTGCGTCTGACAATCTCTCTTTCCTCAGAAGGGTTAGTTTCCCTTGGAGATGGCTTAGCTCCCTGTCATGGAGCTCTTTTAGCATTAGCCAGGTTTTTTTAAAAGAGTCAGAAGACACATCACAGACGCTAACCTGCATTTTATCTCTTGCGGGAGATCTCCGGCCACTTCCCTTGTCTCCTCCACCCACGTTGCCCGCCTGCATCTCGTCTCCCTGACTGGCACTGGGAAATAGTGGAGACAAACCGCCGCCGGCAAAATGGCGGAAGGGCTGCTGACTAGAGCTGGGCCGCAAACGGGACGAGAGTTTCACCCCTTCTACAGACCTGCGAAGAGGCTTCAGAGCACAAGGCGGGTGCGAGGATGGCTCGGGGGTAGACAGAAGGGCCCGGTTTGGCGGCGGAAGGCCTCCTTTTGGCGGGAAGAGCCAGTGCGCAGAAGTAAGATGGCACCTTCGAGCCGGCCTGTGACGAGAGGCTCGATAGACCGGAAACGCAATGACTTCTGGG
>RJWK010014359.1:0-37769 GCA_004363435.1 Platanista minor
AGATCTAGGATTGATTTTTGTGTATGGTGCAAAGTAGGGGTTGAAACATTTTTCCATATGGATATTTAATTTATCCTACACAATTTATTGAAAAGACTGTTATTTTCCCCACTGCAGTGCAGTAGGACTTTTCTCACTTTTCTCATTTTTCACTTTTCTCAATCAGGCGATTATATATGGTCTGTTTTTAGATTATCTGTTTATTTTAGTGATTTATTTTCATATTTATTGTACTGATTCTGATTGTCTTCCTAATCATATATACTTATATGTCTTCATATCAACTATATTAAATCTTCCATGTATTAATTTTCTATTGATGCTGTAACAAAGTACCACAAATGATGTGACTTAACATAAATTTGAGAAGGACATCAGGATGGCAGAATGGAAATCCCAGCTCTTGTTCCCTCACAGAAACACATTTAACAATGATACACAATATATTTGTGTATATATATATACACAAATATATAACAATGATATACCCTGGATCTGAACGTCCCTCATCTAAGGAACTCAGGATAATGGAGTGGGTGCCTCCACATGTGATGTTGACTTCTATGTCAGAGAAAAGGGGAAGGCTCTAAGAATTCATGTTTTTCTTTAAGTATTTTTTATTTTGTTTAATTTTTGTTTTCTGTTTAAGTTAGTTTTGTTAGCTTTGTTTTTATTATTAATTTTGGTTTTTTGGCTCTCTTGTTTATATGTTCTCTTGTTTTTTGCTTCCCTTGTTTGTTTTGTCACTGTTGTTGTTGTTTTAATTTGTTTACCTGGATTTGTTTTCATTATTTGTTTGGGTTTTATTCCTCTGTCTGCTTTCTTTTTTTGTTGTTTGTCTGTTTGTCTTTGTTCAGTTTTGTTTTTATTTGTCTTGGGTTTTGTTTGTCTGTTTGTTTTTATTTCTGTTTTCTGCTGCACTGCACAGCTTGCAGGGTCTTGGTTCCCAGGACAGGGGTCAGGCCTGAGCTCCTGTGGTGGGAGCACCAAGTCCAAGCCACTGACCTACCATGGAACTTCAGGCCCCAGGGAATATTAATTGGTGTAAGCTCTTTCAGAGGTCTTCATCTCAGCACCAAGACCCTGCTCCACCAACTGCCTGAAAGCTTGAGTTCTGGATGTCTCAGGCCAAACAACCAGCAAGACAGGAACACAGCTCCAACCATCAACAAAAGTGAGATGACAGAGAAATATGTTACAGACAAAGGAGCAAGGTAAAAACCTACAAAACCAAATAAGTGAATAGGAAATAGGCAATCTACATGAAAAAGAATTCAGAGTAATGATAGTAAAGATGATCCAAAATCTCGGAAATATTGGGTTTGCTGAAAAGTTCATTTGGATTTTTCCATAAGATGGTACAGGAAAACCTGAACGAAATTTTTGGTGAAGTCAATAAAATGCAGGCACGGACTGAATAAACACAAGAAAAGTTTAACAAGGACCTAGAAGAACTAAAGAACAAACAAACAGTGATGAACGACCCAATAACTGAAATAAAAAATGCACTAGAAGGAATCAGTAGCAGAATAACTGAGGCAGAAGAACGAATAAGTTAGCTGGAAGATAGAATGGTGTAAATAACTACCAAGGAGCAGATTAAAGAAAAAAGAATGAAAAGAAATGAGGAAAGTCTCAGAGACATCTGAGACAACATTAAATGCACGAATATTCAAATGATAGGGGACCCAGAAGAAGAAGAGAAAGAGAAAGGGTCTGAGAAAATATTTGAAGAGAATATATACAAAAACTTCCCTAACATGGGAAAGGAAATAGCCACTCAAGTCCAGAAAGCACAGAGAGTCCCATACAAGATAAACCCAAGGAGAAACACTCAGAGAAACTAATACAAATTAAATACAAAGAAAAAATATTAAAAGCAGCAAGGGAAAAGCAACAAATAACACACAAGGGAAGTCCCATAAGGTTATCAGCTGATTTTTCAGCAGAAACGCTGCAAGCCAGAAGGAAGTGGCATATATTTAAAGTGATGAAAAGGAAAAAACTACAACCAAGATTACTGTACCCAGTAAGTATATAGTTCAGATTTGACAGAAAAATCAAAAGCTTTACAGACAAGCAAAAGCTAAGAGAATTCGGCACCACCAAACCAGCCTTACAACAAATGCTGAAGGAACTTATCTAGGTGGGAAATACAAGAGAAGAAAAACACCTACCAAAAAACCCCCAAACAATTAAGAAAATGGTAACAGGAACATACATATCAATAATTACTTTAAATGTAAGTGGATTAAATGTTCCAACCAAAAGACACAGACTGGCTAAATGGATACAAAAACAAAATCCATATATATGCTGTCTACAAGAGACCCATTTCAGACCTAGGGACACCTACAGACTGAAAGTGAGGGGATAGAAAAAGATATTCCATGCAAATGGAAATCAAAAGAAGGCTGGAAGAGTAAAACTCATATCAGACAAAATAGACTTTAAAATAAAGTCTGCTACAAGAGACAAGGAAGCACACTACATACTGAACAGGGGACCAATTCAAGAAGAAGATATAAGAACAGTAAATATTTATGCACCCAGCATAGGAGCACCTGAATACATAAAGCAAATACTAACAACCATAAAATGGGAAATCTACAGTAACACAATAATAGTGGGGGACTTTAACACCCTACTTACACTGGATGAGAGATCATCCAGACAGAAAATTAATAAGGAAACACAAGCTTTAAATGATACATTAGACCAGATAGACTTAACTCATATTTATAGGACATTCCATCCAAAAGCAGCAGAATACACTTTCTTCTCAAGTATACATGGAACATTCTCCAGGATAGATCACATCTTAGGTCACAAATCAAGCCTCAGTAAATTTAAGAAAATTGAAATTGTATCAGGGATTTTTTCCAACCACAACTCTACGAGATTAGACATCAATTACAGGTGGGGAAAAAAAAAAACTGTAAGAAACACAAACACATAGAGGCTAAACAATATGTTACTAAATAACCAAGAAATCACTGAAGAAATCAAAGAGCAAATCAAAAAATACCTAAGAACAAATGACAATGAAAACACAATGACCCAAAACCTATGGGATGCAGCAAAAGAAGTTCTAAGAGCGAACTTTAAAACAATAAAATCGTACCTCAAAAAAACAAGAAAAATCTCAAATAAACAACCTAACCTTCAATTTAAAGCAAATAGAGAAAGAAGACCAAAAAAAGTGAAATCCCCAATGCTAGTAGAAGGAAAGAAATCAGAAAAATCAGAGCAGAAATAAATGATATAGAGATGAAGAAAACAATAGCAAAAATCAATGAAACTAAAAGCTACTTTTCTGAGTAGATGAACAAAATAAATAAACCTCTAGCCAGACTCAACAAGAAAAAAATGGAGAGAACTCAAATGAATACAATAAGAAATGAAAAAGGAGAAATTACAACTGATACCACAGAAATACAAAGGATCATAAGAGACCACTACAAGCAACTATATGCCAATAAAATAGACAACCTGGAAGAAACGGACAAATTCTTAGAAAGTTTCAACCTTCCAAGACTGAACCAGAAAGAAATAGAAAATATAAACAGACAAATCACAAATAATGAAATAAAAACCGTGATTAAAAATCTTCCAAAAAACAAAAGCCCAGGACCAGGTGGCTTCACAGGCGAATTCTATCAAACATTTATAGAACAGCTAACACTCATCCTTCTCAAGTCTTCCAAAAACCTGCAGAAGGAGGAACACTCCCAAGCTCATTCTTGAGGTCACCATCACCCTGATACCAAAACCAGACAAAGATATCACAAAAAAAGAAAATTATAGACCAATATCATTGATGAACATAGACACAAAAATCCTCAATAAAATACTGGCAAACAGGACTCAACAACACATTAAAAGGATCATACATCATGACCAAGTGGAATTTATCCCAGGGATATAAGGATTCTTCAATACACACAAATCAATCACTGTGATACAACATATTAACAAACTGAAGAATAAAAACTGTATGATCATCTTAGCAGATGCAGAGGATGCTTTTGACAAAATTCAATACCCATTCATGATAAAAACTATCCAGAATGTGGGCATAGAGAGAACCTACAACAACATAATAAAGTCCATACATGACAAACCCACAGCAAACATCATTCTTAAAGGTGAAAAACTGAAAGCATTTCCTCTAAGATCACGAGCAAGACAAGGATATTCAGTCTCACCACTATTATTCTACATAGTTTTGGAAGTCCTAACCATGGGAATCAGAGAAGAAAAAGAAATAAAAGGAATACAAATTGGAAAAGAAGAAGTAAAATTGTCACTGTTTGAAGATGACATGATACTAGAAACCCCTAAAGAGGCCACCAGAAAATTACTAGAGCTAATTAATGAATTTGGCAAAGTTGC
The DNA here is from genome assembly GCA_004363435.1 of Platanista minor. Classification (NCBI taxonomy): domain Eukaryota; kingdom Metazoa; phylum Chordata; class Mammalia; order Artiodactyla; family Platanistidae; genus Platanista; species Platanista minor. The sequence continues at coordinate 4,396 of RJWK010014359.1, forward strand.
AAGATACAAAATTAATACATAGAAACCTTTTGCATTCCTATACACTAACAATGAAAAATCAGAAAGAGAAATTAAGGAAACACTGCCATTTACCATTGCAACAAAAATAATAAAATACCTAGGAATAAACCTACATAAGGAGGCAAGAGACGTGTATTCAGAAAACTATAAGACACTGATGAAAGAAATCAAAGACATCAGGAACAGATGGAGAGATATACCATGTTCTTGGATTGGTGTCAATATTGTGAAAATGACTGTATTACCCAAAGCAATCTACACATTCAAAGAAATCCCTATTAAATTACCAATGCCAGTTTTCACAGAATTAGAAGAAAATATTCTATAATTTGTATGAAAACACAAAAGACCCTGAATAGCCAAAGCAATCATGAGAAAGAAAAACAGAGCTGGAGGAATCAGGCTCCCTGCCTTCAGACTATACTATACAGCTACAGTAATCAGATAGTACGTTACTGGCACAAAAACAGAAATATAGATCAATGGAACAAGATAGAAAGCCCAGAGATAAACCCATGCACATATTGTCACCTTATTTTTGATAAAGGAGGCAAGAATACACAATGGAGAAAAGACAGTCTCTTCAATAAGTGGTTCTGGGAAAACTGGGCAACTAAATGTAAAAGAATGAAATTAGAACACTCCCTAACACCATTCACAAAGATAAACTCAAAATGGATTAAAGACCTAAATGTAAGGCCAGACACTATAAAACTCGTAGAGCAAAATATAGGCAGAACACTCTATGACATAAATCACAGCAAGATCCTTTCTGACCCACCTCCTAGAGAAATGGAAATAAAAACAAAAATAAACAAGTGGGACCTAATGAAACATAAAAGCTTTTGCACAGCAAAGGAAACCATAACCAAGACCAAAAGACAACCCTCAGAATGGGAGAAAATATTTGCAAATGAAGCAACTGACAAAGGATTAATCTCCAAAATTTACAAGCAGCTCATGCAGCTCAATATCAAAAAAGCAAACAAGCCAATCCAAAAATGGGCAGAAGACCTAAATAGACATTTCTCCAAAGAAGATACACAGATTGCCAACAAACACATGAAAGAATGCTCAACATCATTAATCAATAGAGACATGCAAATGAAAACTAAACTGAGGTATCACCTCACACTGGTCAGAATGGCCATCATCTAAAAATCTACCAACAATAAATGCTGGAGAGAGTGTGGAGAAAAGGGGACTCTCTTACACTCTTTGTGGGAATGTAAATTGATACAGACACTATGGAGAAGAGTACATAGGTTCCTTCAAAAACTAAAAATAGAACTACCATATGACCCAGCAATCTCACTCCTGGGACTATACCTGGAGGAAACCATAATTCAAAAAATGCATGTATCCCAGTGTTCATTGCAGCACTACTTACAATAGCCAGGACATAGAACCAACCTAAATGTCCATCAACAGAGGAATGGATACAGAAGGTGTGGTACATATGTACAATGGAAAATTGCTCAGCTATAAGAAGAAACAAAATTTTGCCATTTGCAGAGACATGGATGGACTGAGAAACTGTCATACAACATGAAGTAAGTCAGAAAGAGAAAAACATATATCATATATTAATGCATATATGTGGAATCTAGAAAAATGGTACAGATGAAACTATTTGCACAAGATCAATCTCTCAAGACTGGGAGAGGCAGCTGTTTTATTTAATGTGCAGAAATCAACAAACAAAGACAAGGAAAATGAAGAAACAGAGGAATATGTTTCCAAACAAAACACAAGATAAATCTCCAGAAACAAATCCTAATGAAAAAGAGATAAGTGTTTTTACCTGAAAGAGAGTTCAAAATAACAGTTATAATTATCCTCACTGAGGACTGGAGAACAATGCATGAAAAAAGTTGAGAATTTCAACAGAGATAGAAACCATAAAAAATTACCAAAAAGAAATAATAGAGCTGAAGAATATAAAAACTAGACTGAAAAATTCAATAGAGGTGTTCAACAACAGACTAGACCAAGTAGAAGAAAGGATCAATGAACTCGAGACACAGCAGTGGGATACATCCAATTAGAGGGGTAAAAATAATGAAAAAGAGTAATGATATTTTAAGTGATAAAAGCAGCAAGAAAAAAGCAACTTGTTATGTACAAAGGAACTCTCATAAGAGTAAGACAGATGTGTTAAGAAAAAATTTACAGGATACAAGAGAGTGGAATGATATATTCAAAGTGCTGAAAGAAAAACTTCCAGTCAAGAATACCCTATCCAATAAAGTTGTCCTTCAGAATTGAAGGAGAGATAAAGAATTTTGCAGAGAAACAAAAGATGAAGGAATTCATCACCATTAGGCTGGCCTTAAGAAATGCTAAAGGGAGTTCTTCAAGTTTTAATGAAAGAACACTAATTAATAACAGAAAAACATATGAAAGCATATAACTCACTGGTAAAGGTATATATACAGTTAAATTCAGAATACCCTAATATTGTAGTTTTGGTGGGTAAACCACTTATAACTCTAGAGTTATAAGTATTAAATTTTAAAAGACAAAAGTATGAAAGATAACTATGACAACAATATTTTTTTAATGAATATACAAGGCAAAAAGGGTGAATTTTGAAATCAAAAATTAAAATTTGGGGAGGGATTTTGTAAAATGATTGAACTTTTGTATACATTCAAAGTTAAGTAATTATTAGCTTAAAATAAACTGCTATAAGCCTAAGATTTTTTATGTAAGCAGCAAAGGCAGTTCCAAGAGAGAAATTTGTAGTGGTAAATGATTATATTAGGAAAAATGAAGGGTCTCAAATAACCTAAATTTACACTTCAAGGAAAAAACATCTGACAAAATTCAACATCATTTCATACAAGATGATGCAGTGGAAATTATTCCAGTGAGGGAAGGATGGTTCAACATCTGCAAATTAATCAATGTGATTCACCAAATTAACAAAATAAAGAATAAAAATCATATGATTATCTAAATAAATAAAGAAAAAACATCTGACAAAATTCAACATAATTTCATAATGAAAATTCTTACCAAAATGGGTATATAAAGAATATGGCCCAACAAAATTAGGGCCATATATGACAAGCCCAGAGCTGACATCAGACTCAACAGTGAAAAGCTGAAACTTTCCTTTAAGATCAGTAACAAGACAAGGTTGTCCACTCCTGCTACTGTTATTCAACATAGAAGTTGGAAGTCATAGCCAGAGCAATTAGGCAAGAAAAAGAAAGAAAACACATCCAAACTGAAAAGGAAGAAACAAAATTGTCTCTATTTTCAGATAACATACTAGTATACACAGAAAACCCTATAGACTCCACCAAAGACCTGTTAGATTAATAAACAAATTCAGAAAAGTTGCAGGATACAAAATCAATATACAAAAATCAGTTGTGTTTCTATATATTAATAACACACTACCAGATAGAGAAATGAAGGAAACAATCCCATTTATAATAGCATCATAAGGAAAAAAAAAAAAATCTAGGAATAAATTTAACCACAGAGGAGAAAGATGTCTACATTGAAAACTGCAAAACACTGATGAAAGAAATTGAAGAAACAAATAAGTGGAAAGATATTCCATACTCATGGACTGGAAGAATTAATGTTGTAAAAATATCTTTATTATCCAAAGTGGTCTACAGATTCAATGAAATCCCTATCAAAATGCCAATGGCATTTTTCACAGAAATAGAACTCTCCAAAAATTTGTATGACACCACAAGGTCCAAATAAGTAAAGCAATCTTGAGAAAGAAGAACAAAGTTGGAGGTATCACATTTCCTGATGTCAAACTACATTACAAAGCTATAATAATCAAAATAGTATGGTATTGCCTTAAAAACAGACACATAGATTAATGGAACAAAATAGAGACCAGAAATAAACCTATGCATATATGAGTAATTAATTTTTGATTAAAGAGCCAAGTATATACAATGGGGAAAGGATAGTCTCTTCAATAAATTGTGCTGGGAAAATGGATAGCCATATACAAAAGAATGAAACAAGGTGACTATCTTACATCATACACAAAAATCAACTCTAAATGGATTGAAGTCTTGAACATAGGACCTGACATTGTAAGACTCATAGAAGGAAATGTAGGGGGTGCGCTCCTTGACATTGGTCTTGATGATGACCTTGGGGGTTTGATGCCGAAAGCAAAAGCAACAAAAGAAAAAATATATAGAACTGCATCAAATTTAAATGCCTCTGCAGAGCAAAAGAAATATCAACAAATTTAAAAGGTAACTTATGGAATGGGAGAAAATTTTTGCACAGCAAATATCTGATAAGTGCTTAATATCCAAAATATATATAAAACTCATACAACTCAATAACAATATAATAATAATAATAATCCAATTAAAAATAGTCAAAGAACCTAAATAGACATTTTTCTAAAGATATATAAATGGCCAACAGGTTTATGAAAAGATGCCCAACATCACTAATCACCAGGAAAATGCCAATCAAAACCACAATGAGAGCTTCCCTGGTGGCACAGTGGTTGAGAGTCCGCCTGCCGATGCAGGGGACACGGGTTCATGCCCCGGTCTGGGAGGATCCAGAGCGGCTGGTCCTGTGAGCCATGGCTGCTGAGCTTGTGTGTCTGGAGCCTGTGCTCTGCAACAGGAGAAGCCACAGCAGTAAGAGGCCCACGTACTGCAAAAAAAAAAAAAAAAAAAAAAAAAAAAAAAAAAAAAATACACAATGACATAGTACCTCACCTGTTATTATGCCATTATTCAAAAAATAAAAATAAAAACAAAGCAGAAAATAACAAGTGTCTGCAAGAATGTGGATAAATTAGAAATCTTGTATACTGTTGGTGGAAATGTAAAATGGTGCAGCTGCTATGGAAAACAGTATGGAATTTCATTAAAAAAATTAAAAATAGAACTACCATACAGTCATTCCAGGAGTTACACTTCTGAGTATTTATCCAAAACAAAATTGGAATCTTGAAGAGGTATTTGTACTCCATGTTCATTGTAACACTATCCATAACAGCCAGGATGTGGAAGCAACACAAATGTTTACATCAGCAGATGAACAGATGAAGAAAATGTGGTATACATACATAATGGAATATTCTTTACCTTAAGAAAAGAAATACTGTCATATGCAACAACATGGATGAACACTGAGGACATTATGCTGTGAAATAAGCCAGTCACATTAGGACAAACATTACATGATTCCACTCACATGAGGTATCTAAATTAGTCAAGCTCATAGAAGCAGAAAGTACAAAGGTAGATTTTAGAATCTGGGGAAAGAAGAAATGGGATGTTGCTCTTCAACGGTCAAAAAGTTTCAGTTATGAAACACGATGAAGTCATAGAGATCTGTTATACAACAATATGCTTATCATTACAATACTATATAGTTAAAAATTTGTTGAGAGAAGACCTTATGTGTTTTTTACCACAATAAAAAATAAAACATTGATTAACTTAGAATTCTGGAAATCAGAAATCTGTAATAGGTCTTAGTGGACAAAAATCAACGTGTCAGCAGGGCTGAGTTCCTTCCAAAAGCTCTTGGGAAGAATCTGTTTCCTTGTCTTTTCCAGGTCTCACTCTGACACTCCTGTTTCTCTGTTATAAGAACATTTGTAACTACATTGGGTCAACCTAGACATAATTTTCCCATCTTAACTTCCTTAATTTAATCATATCAGCAGTCTCTTTTGCCATGTGGGATAATGTATTCAAAGTTTCGGGACTTAGAATGTAGACTGCTTTGGTGGGGGACATTATTCTGTGTACCACTCTCTACCTTCTGGCCCACAAAGATTTCACCATGTCCCAGATGAAAAATAAATTCACCCCACTTCAATATACTCAATATCTTAACGTATCACAGCATCAACTCAAAAACCCAAATCTCTCTTAAATCTCATTAGCTCAAAAGTCCCAAACGTCATCATGTAAATAAGGTATTTGTGAATCTCTGAATAAAGACACTGGGGCAAAATTTTTCTCCATCTATTAACCAAGAAACAATCTCATTTCCAAAACACAGTGGTGAGATAGGCATAGGTTTATAGTTATAGGAATTTTTATTTAAAAGAGAAAGTGAAAAAAAGAAAACATTCACTGGTTCCAAGCAATTTTGAAATCCCACTGGGTGTTAGGTTTCAACATCTGGGGAAAAATCCTCTGTGGCTTCCAACTATATACTCTGGGACTGCACTGAATCTATAGATTAATATGATCTATCATATCATTAATATGATAGATGAAATTTTACTTTTCATCTTTACTGTATTGAGTCTTTCAATTCATGTATATTGTGTATTTCTGCATGAATTTTGTTATTTAGTTTCTTTAAATAATTTTCAATTTTCAGTGTAGAAGCTTTGCACACATTTTGTTAGATTTATTTCTTGGTAGTTGAAGGATCTTAATTCTACTGTGATATCTTTTTAACATTTAATTTTGTATTTATTGCAGTTGTATAAATATGCTATTTTAATATTGGTCAGTGTTCTTAATACTTACTTAATAAATCCAGTAGACTTTCTCTATTTTGATATTTTTTACACACATAATCAGGCCATCTCTGAACAATGATTTTTTTTTCCCATTAAAGATATTTATTCCTTTTCTTGCCTAATTGCACTAGTTAGGATTGTGAGTGTAGTGTTGAGTAGGAGTGATGATAGCAGATATCCAGATTAAGAAGAAATAATTATTCAGAAAGTTTTGGGCTATAAGTATATGCTGATATTGATCACCAGGTTAACAAGTTTCATTCTGTCCCTAGTTTGCTGAGAGAGATTTTCATAAATGGGTTCTAAATTTTATCAAATACTTATCTATGTTTATCAAGGTGATTAAATGATTTTTTTTCTTTTATTCCATTAACGTGGTATATTATATTAAGTGCATTTGAATGTTAAATCATTCGTATTTGCTTGGATGAACATCCACTTGGTTTTAAATATTTTTATTTTTTCTCCATTACTGGATTCAATTTGCTAATGTTTTGTGAAGAATTTTACATGAGATATTGTTCTATAATTTTCTATTCTTATAATGTTTTTATGTTGTCCTGGTATTTGTCTCATAAAATAAGCTGAAAATTTTCACTCTTTTCCTGTTATACAGAAACATACATGTCAAGCTTGTTATTTAATTTTTGAAGGCTTTTATTAGTGAAGACAGCTGGTCCTGGAATTTTTGTTGGTGTCTAATAATAGATACACAATTTTTAATAAACTATTTCAATGTGTTCTTATTTTTTTAGCTTTTAGTAAGATGTATTTTCAAAGAGTTTATCCACTTTATACAAATTATCAAATTCATTATTGTGAATCTGTTCATATACATACCTAAATTTCTAAAACTGTTCATAATATCATTTTATTGTTTTATTTTATATTTTTGAATTTTATTTTATTTATTTTTTATACAGCAGGTTCTTATTAGTTATCCATTTTATACATATTAGTGTATATATGTCAATCCCAATCTCCCAATTCATCCCACCACCAGCACCACCCCACCACTTTCCCCCCTTGGTGTCCATATATTTGCTCCCTACATCTGTGTCTCTATTTCTGCCCTGCAAACCGGTTCATCTATACCATTTTTCTAGGTTCCACATATTATGTGTTAACATGTGATATCTGTTATTCTCTTTCTGACTTATTTCACTCTGTATGACAGCCTCTAGATCCATTCACTCATTTTATTTTAATGTCTGTAAGATCTGTAGTGATAGCCTCATTTTCACTTCTGATATTGGAAATATATGTTTTCACTTCATTTTTTACTATTTAACCTTGTTTCTATCTATTATTTATCCTTACTTCAGTTGATTTAGAAATTTGTTTGATATTTTTGTAGCAAAAGAGGAATAATTACCACTTGTTAGAATTGATGAGTTTCTTTAATGTTGGACAATGATAGGTCATAGAAAACTTGAAAAGTAGGTCTGAAGCAAATGATTTTATGAAGTGAATATCTGTAATTATTTTTAAACTAAAACTGTACTCCTTATAGTTAAGTTAGAAATCTAAATGGTATTCTTAGAAAAGAGTAAAAAAGTGGCCCTTGCTTTGAATAAAATTCAGAATTTTTAAAAAGGCATTTGCTATAACACCATAATGCTTATAGAATTAGTTACTGAGAGGTCACTGGAAGAAAAAGTGAATTTGCCCTCCCATTTATAAAAGTATTAAATAATTTTCTATATTATCAAGTCAATCCTTTTCATAAAGGTATTTAATGTGTTAGAAAGCCCAGTAATATGGTTAAGACACTTAAATTCCTGCTTATTTTAGTGAATAATACATTGACCTTGGCACCTTGGTTGCACATAAAAACTATTCTAAGATACTGAAAAGCATGCTAGAATAATGCCATAAAATCACAGTAAGGTTAAAAAATTTATATTTCTTCAGACAAGTACCAAAAATTCAAAAGCATATTTTTAGCATTAAAAAAATACCTTCAGTTATGAATATACAAGTATTTCTAATCCAAGATAGTGCCTGATTAATACACCAACTGCTATGGTTTTAGATGCCTTTTTTTTTTTTCCCCCGTGAAAAACTGAAGGACTTATTTGAACATTTTATTTAGTGCTATTGTTTCTTTATGCTCCAGAGAAATGTAAAGTGCAATCAAGTCCCTTATTCAATTCAAGATATTGTAGGGCTCATAGAAGCTCAAATAAAACATTAGCTTTCTATTAATCAGTTGTTTAATAATTACCACACCTTGTCTATTGTACCCTGTTCACTTCTACAACTTTGTCTCAGTAGATTCAAGCACTTGGAAGTACCCCTTCTAACAGAAAGAGTCTTGATGTACTCTGCAGGAAGGAGTATGCTGAAGTGCAGCTGTTGTCAAAGGAAAGAGTAACACTTTGAAGTAACGACCTGGCTAATTAATGCTGAATTCCAGTAGAAATCGTATTCCTACTGAAGTACTTATGACATCCACATTAATACTAAATGAGCCCATCAGAATTAATGTCTTTGCAATAAATACCAAAGGAGTTGAGAATGATTAGGCTATTATTGTAAAGTGCTACACAGAAAGACAAAAAAACTAAGGCTTAAAGCTTAAAAGAGAATAGTAGTGATTTGTTTCTGAGACTGGAGCTAGTGGAATCCATATTTATTAAATACAATAAAGATATGGAAATACACAGAATATTCACAATTCATCCATTTTTAAATGTAAAAATGAGTTGGTCTAAAAATTGTAATGCTTAATTCCATGAAAACTGTTAACAATACTCTACTTTTGCCTTTTTTTTATCAACCTTACATCTTATATGGAGTATATAAAGTCCATATATATGAAATCTGTAAGAACAGGTTTTCCTTATACACAGATTTAAGACTCCATTCTTAAAATGATGCTGCTGTGGTCATCTTAATTTATAATCTAAATAATAAAACATTATCATGCCTACAGAAAGCTCTCATCTAGTTATTTTCAAGCTAATTCACAACACTAAGATTTCACAAAGTTTCCAAAAAAAGCTATGTCAGGAGGTGAGTGAAGAGAAGAAAAGTCCAGAGGGAAGGAGTCTTTCCCTCCTATCGCACCCACTAGAGGTAGAACAGCTCCATTGTTCTCTGTTTTAACTTTTATGGTTCTGGGTAAGGTTTTATTGGAAAAAGTTGTTGCTTGAAAACAAACCTTTTTTTTTTTTTTTTAATCTTATTTATTTTTTTATACAGCAAGTTCTTATTAGTTACCTACTTTATACATATTAGTGTATATATGTTAATCCCAATCTCCCAATTCATCCCAACACCCTAACCCACCCATCCCCCACCACTTTCCACCCTTGGTGTCCATAAGTTTGTTCTCTACATCTGTGTCTCTATTTCTGCCTTACAAACTGGTTCATCTGTACCATATTTCTAGGTTCCACATATATGCGTTAATATACGATATTTGTTTTTCTCTTTCTGACTTACTTCACTCCGTATGACAGTCTCTAGATCCATCCACGTCTCTACAAATAAACCACTTTCATTCCTTTCTATGGCTGAGCAATATTCCATTGTATATATGTCCCACATCTTCTTTATCCATTTTTCTGTCGATCGATGTTTGGGTTGCTTCCATTACCTGGCTATTGTAGATAGTGCTGCAATGAACATTGTGGTGCATGTCTCTTTATGAATTATGGTTTTCTCAGGGTGTGTGCCCAGCAGTGGGATTGCTGGGTCATATGGTAGTTTTCTATTTTTAGTTTTTTAAGGAACCTCCATACTGTTCTCCATAGTGACTGTATCAATTTACATTCCCATCAATAGTGCAAGAGGGTTCCCTTATCTCCACACCCTCTCCAGCATTCGTTGTTAGTAGATTTTCTGTTGATGCCCATTCTAACTGGTGTGAGGTGATACCTCATTGTAGTTTTTATTTCCATTTCTCTGATAATTAGGGATGTTGAGCAACTTTTCATGTGCTTCTCAGCCATCTGTATGTCTTTGGAGAAATGTCTATTTAGGTCTTCTGCCCGTTTTTTGATTGGGTTGTTTGTTTTTTTAGTATTGAGCTGCATGAACTGTTTATATATTTTGGATATTAATCCTTTGTCTGTTGATTCGTTTGCAAATATTTTCTCCCATTCTGAGGGTTGTCTTTTCATCTTGTTTGTAATTTCCTTTGCTGTGAAAAAGCTTTTAAGTTTCATTAGGTCCCATTTGTTTATTTTTGTTTTTATTTCCGTTACTCTAGGAGGTGGAATAAAAAAGATCTTGCTGTGATTTATGTTAAAGAGTGTTCTTCCTATGTTTTCCTCTAAGAGTTTTATAGTGTCTTGTCTTACATTTAGACCTCTAATCCATTTTGAGTCTATTTTTGTGTATGGTGTGAGCGAGTGTTCTAATTTCATCCTTTTACATGTAGCTGTCCAATTTATCCCAGCACCACTTATTGAAGAGACTGTCTTTTCTCCACTGTATATCCTTGCCTCTTTTATCATAGATTAGTTGACCATAGATGCATGGATTTGTCTCTGGGTTTTCTATCCTGTTCCATTGATCTATATTTCTGTTTTTGTGCCAGTACCATATTGTCTTGATTACTGTAGTTTTGTAGTATAGTCTGAAGTCAGAGAGTCTGATTCCTCCAGCTTTGTTTTTATCCCTCAAGACTTCTTTTGTTATTTGGGGTCTTTTGTGTCTCCATACAAATTTTAAGATTTTTTTTGTTCTAGTTCTGGAAAAAATGCCACTGGTAATTTGATAGGGATTGCATTGAATCTGTATATTGCTTTGGGTAGTATAGTCATTTTCACAATATTGATTCTTCCAATCCAAGAGCATGGTATATATCTCTCCATCTGTTTGTGTCATCTTTGATTACTTTCATCAGTGTCTTTTAGTTTTCTGACTACAGGTCTTTTACCTCCTTAGGTAGGTTTATTCCTAGGCATTTTATTCTTTCTGTTACAATGGTGAATGGGATTGTTTCCTTAATTTCTCTTTCTGATCTTTCATTGTTAGTGTATAGGAATGCAAGAGATTTCTGTGCATTAATTTTGTATCCTGCAACTTTACGAAATTCACTGATTAGCTCTAATAGTATTCTGGTGGCATCTTTAGGGTTCTCTATGTATAGTATCATGTCATCTGCAAACAGTGACAGTTGTACCTCTTCTTTTCCAATTTGTATTCCTTTTATTTTTTTCTTCTCTGATTGCCATGGCTAGGGCTTCCAAAACTATGTTGAATTAAAAACAAATCTTTAAATAAGTTTGAAAAGCATTTCCCTAATCAAAATTCTTAAGGCAAATTATCGGTTATCTTATCATTTAGTAGACATAGAGGTTCTAATGACCTTACATTGTTTCTTAGCAAGGACTGAACAGTAGCATTCGAGTATTTTCAGACTGCAATGGCTTCTTGTCTAGATTACCTCAGTGCTTATGCAAGTCACTTAACTCTCTTCCTCCATTCTAATGTGAGTGAGCTGTCTGAAATACAGCTCTGATAATATCACTACGTTGCCTCCAATCCTTCAATTGCTTCCCATGCATATGGCATGAATCCAAACTTCTAAAAATGACACCTCTCATCTTTTACCACAACCCCGATTAAAGACATGCAATACGTTTTTAATGACCAGTATATTATTAATATACCATACTGATTTATATTTACGTTTTTGGTCATGCTGCTCACTTTGTTTAGAACACCTTTCACTGTGATCATCATGGTAGATATACACATAAAAGATAAACGCATGAGTCACTTCTGTCATTACACTGAATATAATTGGTAATGTTCTCTTTTTACTTTTACTGCTATAGAATGTGTATATTTCTACTCATATCATACACATACTTCTATGTACCTCTTTCTAAAGAATCACGTTTATAATGTTTATAGTTTGCAGGTTTGTTCTCTACATTAGGTACTAGAGACAGGGCCTGAGCCTTATTTGTCTTCATGCTCTTAAGTCAGTGTTTTCTATATAAAACCTGTATGAGAATCACCCAGGGATGCACACTAAAAGTGTAGAATTATGGGTACCACTCTGACTTACCACTAAAAATGTCTGGATCAAAGAATAATATTTATACTATAAATCTGAAGTTTCAACAATTTAGGCATGTGGTATCTCTAAGAACAAAAGTCTGCAAATTACTGCTTTTTGTCTCTAAAAGTAATTGGGATATACTGTTTCATTAGAATACGTGTGTGATTAAATTAGTAAAATCAGCTTCTGCAACTGGTCTTGGAATAGTCACTCTGAGTGCCAATTGGCCTTATTCTTTATGAAACTGCGTTTCAGATGACTAGCCCTAGATAAAAAGACATCAGACTGCTGAATAACATATTCTGCTATAAGTGCTAAGTAAACCACTCTCCGCTACACACACAACTACTACCTCACATAAGTTTACCAAGTTTCCAAAAATAAAGGGAGAGATCAATTTACAGTTTTGATTATTCCTGTTTTTGATTGTTCAAATTTGTTTCAAATCTAAGCTGATAATTTTATTTTTCTCAAGCAAAAAAATGATGTGTAATATCTCTTATTCTAAAGGAGTCTCACTATTTAGTTTCTAGGATTAAAGTATCCTCCAATGAAATCTCACTGAATTTGACCAGTAAAATATTTGTCACTGGTAAATACAACTTTTCTTTAGTGTTCAGTCACATAGGGCTTTATAAGACGATGCCTCTATCAAAAGATGGGGTAGGGCTTCGCTGGTTGCGCAGTGGTTGAGAGTCCGCCTGCCGATGCAGGGGACACGGGTTCGTGCCCTGGTCCGGGAGGATCCCACATGCCGCGGAGCAGCTGGGCCCGTGGGCCATGGCCGCTGAGCCTGCACGTCCAGGGTCTGTGCTCTGCAACGGGAGAGGCCACAGCAGTGAGAGGCCCGCATACCACAAAAAAAAAAAAAAAAAAAAAAAAAAAAAAATGGGGTAAAGAAACATTTTCCTCGGTAAATAAGGCCATTTCTCATAGAGTTTTTACTTTTTTTCTATCATTTTCCTCAACAAACTTACCCTTTCTCACAGATTATCAATTGTAAGCAAATGTTCATCTAATATGTAAACCAAGCTGAACCATTCTATTTACTCATTATCCTTGTCTTTAAAATCCAGATAAGCATCTATAATGATATTTTATCTGAATAAACATTATTGATACTAAATCGGACTTAAACATTTACTTATGAAAATAGTTCTGTTTGATTCTATTTTTATAGAGCCACCATATTTTCAGCAACCCAGACTTAAAACCTAGAAGTCATCATAAATTCTTCTCTTTCTCTTTTTGCTTTAATCTGAGTATTTGCAAATTCTAAAGCATCTGTCATACCTTTATTTCCATTCTCAGTTCCATCACTGCTTCAGCCCTCCCAGCTGGACAACTACCACTATCTGCCAAAGGGTCTCCTTGCTTCCTGATTTGCTCTACATAAATTTATGCTGCAGTAAACTGCCAAAAAGAGATTCTCAATTATAATTCTTGTTAAATCGCTCTACTGATCAAAATCTTGCACTTATTCTCCAGATCCTACATTATTTTTAGTTGTCCATAATACTGCCATAAAGTCATAGTCTAAATTTATCTTCTGCCACTCCTATACATATACCCTGAACCCTGGGGAAAATATATAAATCATTTCACCTACCTTATTCTCTCCAGTCTTCTCAACATTCCCAACCAGAATACCCAGCTTCTCTCCACACTGTCTTCTGTATGTGCTTCAACCTTTAATTCTTCTTCTTCTTTTTACCCTCATCTCACATCTTTTAATTCAACTACCGATGCACACCGATAGATAAAGGGAAACATGGCTTTCAATGCATAAATGTGCAAGTTTGATTAAAAGAAAAGAGTAGAAGAGGGACTCAGCTCCTTTCAAAACATCCTGATTTAGAGAAATCAACACTAGGCTCTGGTATTTAACCTTGCTTACCTTTAATATTCCAGTAACTTCTATAAACAAAAAAAGCAACTCTACAGCAGTATGCTTTACAGTGCAATCTACCCTTCAGACCTCACTGATTTCGAGAGAATTGCTACAAGTTTGTATCTAAGAAGTAAAAATCTTGAGAATAACATATCCTTTTATTTGTTTAACAATTCATTCCAATGCCAAACAATGTGGCAACAGAATGAACAAAGGTGAAGGAGGCATATCCTTGACTGAGAACTTCTCAAAGTAGCTCCAACAAATAATACTAGGAAAGTCCTCATTGCTCATTGTTATTCTTTTCCTATTAAAAGACCAGAGTCTCTATACTACAAAGCTGCAGAAATCAAGACAGTACGGTACTGGCACAAAAACAGAAATATAGATCAATGGAATAGGATGGAAGCCAGGAGGTAAACCCATAAACATATATTCACCTTATTTTTGATAAAGGAGGCAAGAATACACAATGGAGAAAAGACAGCCTCTTCAATAAATGGTGCTGGGAAAACTGGACAGCTACATGTAAAAGAATGAAATTAGAATACTTCCTAACATCATATGCAAAAATAAACTCAAAGGGGATTAAAGACCTAAATGTAAGGCCAGACACTATAAACCTCGTAGAGGAAAACATAGGTGGAACACTCTATGACATAAATCACAGCAAGACTCTTTTTGACCTACCTCCTAGAGAAATGGAAATAAAAACAAAAATAAACAAATGGGACCTAATGAAACATAAAAGCTTTTGCACAGCAAAGGAAACCATAAACAAGACCAAAAGACAACCTTCAGAATGGGAGAAAATATTTGCAAATGAAGCAACTGACAAAGGATTAATCTCCAAAATTTACAAGCAGCTCATGCAGCTCAATATCAAAAAAACAAACAACCCAATCCAGAAACGGGCAGAAGACCTAAATAGATATTTCTCCAAAGAAGATATACAGATTGCCAACAAACACATGAAAGGATTCTCAGCATCATTAATCATTAGAGAAATGCAAATCAAAACTACAATGAGGTATCATCTCACACCGGTCAGAATGGCCATCATCAAAAAATCTACAAACAATAAATGCTGGAGAAAGTGTGGAGAAAGGGAACCCTCTCGTACTATTGGCAGGAATGTAAATTGATACAGCCACTATGGAGAACAGTATGGAGGTTCCTTAAAAAACTAAAAATAGAACTACCATATGACCCAGCAATCCCACTACTGGGCATATACACTGAGAAATCAGTAATTCAAGAAAAGTCATGTATCACAATGTTCACTGCAGCATTATTTACAATAGCCAGGACATGGAAGCAACCTAAGTGTCTATCAACAGATGAATGGGTAAAGAAGATGTGGCACATATATACAATGGAATATTACTCAGCCATAAAAAGAAATGAAATTGAGTTATTTGTGGTGAGGTGGATGGACCTAGAGTCTGTTATACAGAATGAAGTAAGTCAGAAAGAGAAACACAAATACTGTATGCAAATACATATATATGGAATCTAAAAAAAAGTGGTTCTAAAAAACCTAGGGGCAGGACAGGAATAAAGACGCAGATGTAGAGAATGGACTTGAGGACACAGGGAGGGGGAAGGGTGAGCTGGGACGAAGTGAGAGAGTGATGTGGACATATATATACTACCAAATGTAAAATAGCTAGTGGGAAGCAGCCACAGAACACAGGGAGATCAGCTCAGTGCTTTGTGACCACATAGAAGGGTAGGATAGGGAGGGTAGAAGGGAGATGCAAGAGGGAAGAGATATGGGGATATATGTATATGTATAGCTGATCCACTTTGTTATAAAGCAGAGACTAACACACCATTGTGAAGCGATTATACTCCAATAAAGATGTTAAAAAAAAGAAAAAAAACAGAGTCTCTGCTATGGCAAGGGTATTCCATATATAAGTAAAAGGGAATGGCTTAAAGGAATCATATTTCTATCTGGTTTTCAAGTTCTTCTTTCAAGAAGTAATGGCTGCTACTACAGGCACCTCCTAAACAAAAGGAAAGCTGTGATTCAATCTAAGAAGTTGTTGCAGAATATCCCTCCTTATCACCTTAAAGCCATTTGCAGCTCTTTTTTTCTATGAATAAGGAACAGTTCCTGTTATTAGGAGATAATAATCACATCCAAACATAGATTTGTACAACCTAATGAGATACTGCAGTACCAAAACAATAATACTACTAATTTGCCTAGGTTAAGGGTGACACTTACATTGCAAAAGGTAATGGGTACAAAGGGTGAAATGGGTCAAGTACGTTCTACAGAATTATTAAATGTGAGGACATATTCAGGGAGGTATAAACTTTAGTGTAGTTTCTAGCAGAGTATGAAAGTGTGGTTATTTAGGGATTGCAACAACAACAACAAAAAAGGGATATGTCCAGGAAACTTATAGAGGCAATCTCAAAAGCTAAGAAGAAAAAGAGAGATGCTCAAAATCATTAGTAATAAGAGAAATCCAAATTAGAGCTAAAATGATGTATAACCTTATGATTGTTATAGTGACAAAAAATAGAAAACCAAATAATGCCAAATGCTGAAGGTGACATGTACATAAGTTGCTGGTAGGTGTACACACTGATGCAATCTTTCTGGAGAGCAATCTGGTCCTAGGACACAAATTAAGTATATACAGGACACTTATAGTTGTCCTGCTTTTGGGTTTATAACACTCCCTGAACAAACAATTACTTTCTCACAAATCCATAAAGGGGCATAAACAAATTTGTTCATACAATATTACATGAACTAGTATGCAAAAACAGAAATAATGGGTTAAATGTACACATAGCAATGAAAGAAAACTTTAAAGCATAGTACTATTGCCAAGAACTCTGAAGCATCTAATATTTTACCCTACTTTCAAGTTAATGAGTTAGTCTGCCACAGTTTTCTGGATGCTGGCAGAAAATACAAGACTAGCTCACAAAGGAAGGGTTTATTAATCTTGATAAAGCAATGAGCATGAACTTCATTTTCATACTCATTTCTCATGACCCTTGTCCACAGAGACCATATGGTGGCCTAGATGGAGGCTACATATGTAATGGGTTTACAATAAGGGAACCAGGTTCTTTTTATCAATCCACTTGACCATCATTAACTCATTGGTTTTCCCCATGTTTGTCACCTTGTGGTTGCAAGATAAGTGCTACAGTCCCAGACATCACATCATCATATCTGCATTTAATACAGGAATACATAGAGATGGTCAGTGCCAACAGCAACCACCCATTTTATTAGCAAAGAGCTTCCTAGAAAAATATGCTCTTACCCCCTTTTAGAGATACATGATCAAATAGCCAGGGAAGTTGAGGAATTGGAAACATGATTGTCAGGTTTGGTGTAGTCCATTTTACCTAGACATGAGCATACTGTATA
Organism: Platanista minor; assembly: GCA_004363435.1. Classification (NCBI taxonomy): domain Eukaryota; kingdom Metazoa; phylum Chordata; class Mammalia; order Artiodactyla; family Platanistidae; genus Platanista; species Platanista minor. Next base: position 22,238 of record RJWK010014359.1, read on the forward strand.
CAACAGTAGTGGAGTCTTGTTAGCAAGGAAGAAGCTGTTAATAGATAAAGGGTAAGTGATTTACAAGGCTTACCACATGTATCAATAAAGGTAATTTAAGAACTGAAGGGAAAGATGTAAGAGTTTAGTTGTACAGATTCAATAACTGGACAATTGAATGAATTCTGCCAAATGTATGTGTGTGTGTGTATGTGTGTGTGGGGGGGGTGGGTGGGGGGGTGGGTGTGTTTATGAGAGAGAGGTGAAACATGTATAAATGTTCAGGACCCAGGTACTGACTTTTGATTATTTTTTTCTTACCATCACTTTTTTCCTTCTTAATCTTCTGACAGCATAAACTTCTTCGGGTTGAAATTAGTTAGTAATCCTACAACAGCACCTCAGTACTCAAGGTATCAGCTTTCTAGGAAGGGATGTGAGGCAGAAACATTTAACTTTGGTCTATTTACATCGATGAGGAGTCTACCTTCTATGAAAACGAGAGTCCACTGAGGATGGGTTAAAACTAAAGCCCATTTTACAAATCTGTGAGGGACTGTATTACATTTCCTTAATTTAGTAAGTTTCATATGTTTAGTTATCTTTTTGTACCATTCATTCCTGATTAACTCTTTGTCCTCCAAAAGGATAACTCAGAGAAGTTTCTGAAATTTCCTCTAACAATGCTGTCATATTGCAACAAACTTTATGGTCATTTTGTTTGTTTTTTATCAACTTGCACTCTTTGTTTAATAACAGTTTGGTGGTCATTGTGAAAATATGTTTCTGGTTCATGTATACATGTTGGATGCATAATAAATTACTTTATGTGTAAAATCCCAGACAATGGCCCCCCAAGATATACATAACTATTCAGACTCAAAAAACAATAGTTTATCAACGAAAATGAAATAGAAGCAATTTTAAACTTGATTTCCCTCCCTTGAAAAATTTCAGAGGAGTTGAGTAGTTTTGCATTGCAAAATATTTTCAACTTCCATTTCAAGAATCTTTCTAAAAATCTTTAAAGTTCCACCTTTTGTCAAGTCTGCAGCAGCTCTTGATGCTCCTGATCCATTTTCCTGCCGTTTCTAAATTTATGGTTCTCAACTGCTCTTTTCAGTGCCAACTCACAGATTTTCAGCTCTTCTGATTCCTGTTCTCACTCACTGAGTTTGATCTTCATAAAATTATCCAATAGAAATAGGACTTCTTAGAATGATGGTGAGAGTAGTAGGGATTAGGGAATTGGAGCGTCAGAGGGGTTGCCAGTACATGAGGATACTCTGAACAGTTATGCATTAATATTTACAGATCGTGTACTAAATGATTACACTGCCTTCTTAACTATGTCAAACTAATAAGGAATGGTGCACAAATATTGGAAGACTGAAGGATAAAAAGTCCACGGGGAGGCTAAGAAAATGAAAATAAAAGAAACAGAAATAGAGGAGACAAGATGGCAACCATCAGGGGGAAAGAGGAAATGACGAGTTGCTATTTCATACATGCAAGATGAGAGTGTTCTAGAGCAGGGATCCCCAACCGCCAGGATGCGGACCAGTAAGAGTTCTGGCCTGTTAGGGACTGGGCCGCACAGCAGGAGGTGAGCAGCCGGTGAGCTAGTGAAGCTTCCTCTGCCTCTCCCCATCACTCCCCATCACTTGCATTACCTCTTGAACCATCTCCCCAACCCCTCCATCCATGGAAAAATTGTCTTCCAAGAAACTGGTCCCTGGTGTCAAAAATGTTGGTGACCGCTGTTCTAGAGAGCTATTGTACAATATTGTGCTGATTGTTGACAATACTGTATTGTAGGTTTAAAATGTGTTAAGAGGGTAGATCTCATATGTGTGGTTGTGTGTGTGTGTGCTTTTTACCCAAAAGAAAAAGAAAAATTACCATGGCATGAAAAAAAAGTCAGTGAAATAAAGATGTGCAAATAAGTGAAATTAGTTCTAATTTTTAAACAAGTAAACAAAAATAATTCAAAGTGAATGTGAAATTTCAACAAGAATTCGTATCTGATGGTAGCATAAAATCTAAGGAAATGCAACCCACATGTATATAAATAATACTAAAATTTCTACTAAAATAATGTATCTTATCATGTTACCAAGTTAATAGATAATAAAATATTTGATAAAATGTGAAATGCTAAGCTTATAAGAAACACAATTATTTGAAATGCCAAAAACAGAGTTCCATAACAAAATAAGTAAGAGAGTAACAATGTTTCAATAATACTGATTAAATGAAGCATAATTGGTTTTCAAGAAGGAGGAAATGAAACCAGGAGGTTTTAGAGAAACAATAATGTTTTGCATAAATAAAGTAGAATCAAATTGGAAAGGATTTCATATGTTTATTGTTGGAGAGTTTCCACAATAAATTTCTGAAGTCTATATATTTACCAATTATGGGGCTTTTGGGCTTTCAGCCCTGGAAAATATGAAAAATACAGATGAATTTAACTTTCTAAAAAAAGATTTTAAGTGAACTCTTTTATCAGACATATGTTGTTAATGGCCAGCAGGACAAGGCAACTTCTATTCAATGAATAGTCCACAATGCTTTGTTAACATCTCCTTAAGATTAATCTGCAGAAAGACTGTCACATACAGCATTAAACCTAAACTGTACATTTCAGACATTATATTTTGCACTTAAATAGAAAATATGTTAGGTTTATCTACTGCTATCTGTTGATCAGTTGGTGACGATGTCTTTCTGCTTATCTATAAGAATTAAGTAATGATTAAAATTTTAAAGTGCTTTTGAGCAAAGGGATTAGGTGTGAGTGTGTGTGTGTCTGAGAGAGGTTGGGAAAAATAATGTTACTATTTTACAAAGTGATAATTTATAGGTTGAGATGTAATGATTAAGTAATTCAAGATACTGTGCTCATTCTATACACGCTTTCCCTCATCATCTGTTGTTTTGTAGTACTCTACATCAAAGCATTAGAAATTCTCTACACAATTGGTAAATAATAAATGTATTATTATAAGCAATAAATAAACTTTATAGACATTTTTCAGAAACACTAGTTAGACCTCTTAACACCAGGCAATTGTGATACTGTACAAACTGACCATACGATTAAAAAAAAAAAAAAAAAGAATTTTTTTCTTGACACAAAGTAATTTCTTCAGTTTTCTAAGGTATGCTTTTGGCAGGAAAATTAAAAACATTGGTTTTGTTCCATGGCCTGCAACTGACATGCTGTGTGATACATTTATATTCATTTTGCCTCAGTTTCTCCCATTACTGAAATAAAATAATAACAGCCACCACTTTAAAATCTCACTGGGTTGCTCTAGGAAGTAATGAGAATAGTGTGGAGTAGTTGGACAGGAGGCAGGAATCCTTGAACACTAAAGAGAATTCAATATAGATGTCTTAATAAGAAAAATATTACTATTAAGCAGTTGCATAGCACTGTACTGTCTTACTTCATTAGCTTTTTCTCACCAAAGCCTATAAGGTAAATTCCATTGTACAGCTCATTCTAGAAAAGAAAGGAAATTAAAGTATTCATAGAAAAAAAAAAAGGCAGTGTGTGCATGATGCTTGAAAACAAAGCATTATGAACCAAAAGAAAATTTTGAAATAGTTTCAGCTGGTTCCTATTTAACTCAAACTTGCTTTATTATCAGAAGCTTTAGCATTTCAGAATTTTACTAGAATATCTAAAATTCTTAATAGGATTTCCAGGAAGTTCAGAAACTTCTCAGCACCACACATAAATGTAAGGAGAAAGAAATAATCAATTTTATGACAAAATATTTCACTTTCCAAATTCTGCGTACCAAAAGTGACTCTTGCTGATGAAACGTTAAAATGGAAACATTGTAAAAATGAATATTGGAAAAATTTGTCATGTCATTGTCATCATCATCTCCTCCTTCTTTTTTCTTTCTCCTCCCAAAACCATGAGTGAGTGAGTGAGCATATATCCCTTTTATGTCATACCATCTTAGAGAGAGTTTTTAAATTTTTTCTTTTCCTCTTAGTACATGGTAAATTATTCTTTCTCCCTAGGTTATAGCAAAACTTTGAAAAGATATATATTTTGGGCTTGGATTTTTAAAGTTCAAGTTAAATTGCTGCTTTACCAGTCACACTAGTTTTTCATAACTAAAGCTAACTGAGAAACTATATGATTACTTGTTTCCACAAATTGTAACCTAAGATAGTTTTAGATAGCTGAGTTGAGAATACCTAGGTCACACTTCCTTCACTTCTTACCCAATTTTTAGCTTTTGATTTTCCAAAGAGGGTCAGGAATGATTGAGACTGTAAGGGACTTCTAAGCAATGTATAGAAACTGAACAAAGTATACAAAACCAGTTGTGCAATATTTTTTGTTTGTACGCTGTTATGTTCAATTTTTCAAACCTATTTCTATGTGACACTTGGTACTATTGTAATGACTTTCCAAAAGAGACATGACCTATAGAAAGAGGTTGTGAAATTTTCCTTACAGATTACTTTTTACTGAGATTCTAAGTGCAAATTCATGATGACTTTCTTAAAATAAAAGGGTATCTATTTTTACTCACCTGTTTTTATTGCTATAGTAATAATGGTAGAATTTTGCTTTTTAAAAGACAGACAATAAAACTGAATAAAAATAAATCTTACCAGAGAGGCCACAATGGTGAGAGGCCCGTGTACCACAAAAAAAAAAAAAAAAAAAAAAAAAAAAATCTTACCAACAGAAAACTATTACTTCCTGCAGGTATACATATGAAAACAGCAGTTGCAAATTAATATATATACACATATATATATATATCTGTTATACATATTCATATACACACACGTATATATGTATAAAAACACATACACACACGTATATATGTATAATAACACATACACACACATATAATTATTAAGGAATGGAGCATTATTTGCTATCACATCCAGCATATGAATATTGGTAATGTTCCTCTCATTATGAAATGAAAATATTTTTCACTAGGTTTGACACATACCTACTCTTTGAGAAGACAATGGAAAGCAATACCTTGAACTTTTGTTAAACTAATGTGCTGTCTTTTTTTTTTTTAATTGAAGTATAGTTGATGTACAATAGTATATATGTTACAGGTGTGCAATATAGTGATTCACAATTTTTAAAGGTTATACTCCACTGATAGTTATTATAAAATATCGGCTATATTACCTGTGCTGTACAATATATCCTTGTAGCTTATTTTATACATAATAGTTTGGGGTTATTTTTGTTTGTTCTTTTTTTATTCAAACAGAAAGTCACAAAAAATATAACCATCTTCATCAGTTCACTCAGTCCCATGTAATTAATTTTTTTTTTCATCTTGATTTTTAGTTAGCACTTTTATGAGTTTGGTTGTTTTTAATAGCATACTCAAGGACTGAGTTTTCACATATTTCTACATTGTGTCCTGGGGTTGGTGTGCTAGAGACAAAGCACATCTCTTCTCAACTCTATATTTAATGACATTACCTTGGTAGCTTGAAATAGACCATGATGATGGTATTCACCAAGGAAATCAGTGAATGTTACATATTAGAACATTACATATTAGAACTTTATTTTCCCCAGAGAGTCAGTTGTTAGGTTGCACCTCCTGGGATACTGCATAAAAGTTCTGGGACCTGTTTCCAATGTGTGTGTGGGGTGGGTTTACCTACATCACCACATAATTCTTGGACACCAACTAGTTGTCCTATTGTTCAATTCAATTCTGGCATTACCTACCCAGAGACAGCACCAGATTCTACAGATTAAGGACTTAGTCTCACAAGACTCCCTAGACACCAGTTAGAAACCCAGGTTATCACCTGTGCTTCTGACCAACTGGCTATAGATCAGAAATTCCCATGACCTCCTTGGGTTTGATTAATTTGCCAGGGCAGTTCACAAGACTCATAGAAACATTCTACTTACTAGATTACTGGTTAATTATAAAAGTATGTAATTCAGGAACAGCCAAAAGGAAGAGATGTATAGAGCAAGGGGTACTGAGCTTCCATGCCCTCTCTGGGTGTACCATTCTCCCTGAACCTCCATGTGTTCACCAACCCGAAAACTCTTGGAACCCCATCCTTCTGGAGTTTTATGGAGGCCTCATTTCATAGGCATGATTGTTTAAATCATTGTCCATTGGTGACTGAACTCGATCTCCAGCCCCTCTCCCCTCCCTGAAGGTCAGGAGTAGGACTGATAGTTCCAACCCTCTAGTCACATGGTTGGCTCCCCTCACAAGCAACCAGCTCCTATCATTAGGTCCATTATAATAGCCATCTCATTAACATAACAAAAGACAACTTTATCACTCATTGCTTAGGCAATTCCAAGGATTTTAGAAGCTCTGTGACAGAAATAGGGTCAAAGATCAAACACATATTTCTAATTATAAATCATAATATTATACTGGAGCACCACAATTTCTACCTCTCAATAATTCCATAATGTAGAGATTCTATCTGATGACCGATGTATTTAGGAGTGCTGCACTGTGCTGTAATGTGTTGAGGCATAACTGGGCAGTGTGATACAGAAGCAAGTCATATCTACTGGTTAACTCTCAATTCTTATCTTATGTGACCTGTGGCCAGCATTCCATACAGTTGATGTCATTAATGAAATTTCTTCCTATGGCTACAGGTCACTCTTTTTACTACTTACTCTTTCTTAGTACCCTTTGGTGCTTCCTTCTTTTGTTTCCTATTTCTTAAGAGTAGGTAGTAAAATCTTATTCCGGTTTTAGTTTGCATTTACTTAATGACTAATGATGTTGAACAACTTTCTGGGTGCTTATTTGCCAGTTGTATATCCTTTTCAATGAAATGTTTATTCTTTTCTTTTGCCAATTTTCTAATTAATTTTGCATAAAAATAGGTACCTGCCTCCTTTCCCCAATTTGGAGTGAGGAATAGAGATTTACAGAATGACAAATGCTCTCTCTAAAAAAACTTTCATAAGTATTTTTATCCTTTATGTATTCTCCCTTTCTACATCCTTGGTCAAGCTGAAGGGTTCAAGAGTCATAGAAGTGGTTTTCACAGATTTTCTCTGAATATATGCAAGCAGAGCTTTGACACTTACCTTTGGAATTTTATACCTATGATACAACTTCTTTGATTTAGATTTAAAGTGAATATTTATTACAAATGGGAAAAGAAATTACAAATTGTAAAATTTAAAAAATTAAATGAAGACGAATATTTCAAATATAAAATTTAGCAGATTATTTTTATTAATTAGGTTTCTGACTTATTAATAAATCATTTTCTCTGTATATTTTTTCCTGAGTATTTACATATGGTAAAGTACACAAACCTTAAGGGTGTATCTTGATGAATTTTTACTTAGACATTTACCTATATAAACACAACTTAGATCAAAATGTACATTTCCAGCACCTCAAAAGGAACACCCTATTATAAAAAATGTCTTTATATCTCTAAGGTTATTATTTTTCTCAGAATAATAAACTCATATTCATGTTGGCTAGTTTCTCTAATTCATGTATAGAATCAATAACGGAGTCTTACAGACTCTTCTTAGATAAGGCCTCTTCCAATATCTCTTCTTTACCATTCTCCTAATTCAGAGCCTTATTACCTCATACTTAAAATACTTTCATAGACTTTCCTCCTTCCCTTCAATCTTCTCTGGAAGATTAATTTTGTGAGGCAAAATATTTGTCAGGTCACTCTTCAGACTATGTTAAATATTCCTCTTTGTTTATAAGGTAAATAATCAAAGACTTTAAACTGATATTCAGTGACCTCCACAATCAGGCTTCAGTGAATTTCTGATTTATTACTATTGGGTTGGTCAAAAAGTTCGTTCGGGGTTTTCCATTAAGTATTACGGAAAGAACTTTTTGGCCAACCCAAAAATAACAATGAATCTCAAATAATTCATTGGCCTCTTATTGCCTTCCTAACACATACTGAGAATTAGTCATTCTCAGGGGCAATTCCAACCATCATCTAATACCCAGTTCAAATCCCACTTTCTCTGTGAAGCTTTACTCCAACAGTTGATGTACAAATGAGGTCTCTCTTAAGTCTTTACTATTTCTACTACCTGTTTGGCACATGTTTTACTCATCGATGGGCTATTATTTAAAATTTAGTAAACTTGTGTTATCTCCCTGAGAAGACTCTAAGTTCCTGAAGAGGAGTCTTGACTTTTTTGCTATTTTTAAGTTCTACAGAGAATTTTCGGTAGGTTTCAATAAAAAGTTTTACAAAACATTTAAAAGGGTATGGATAAAAGCAACAATGTGGCAACAGATGACAAATTTTGGCTACTTTCTAAGTCTGCTATGATCAATACTGATAATGAACAATTAATTCTCTAGCAAGGATCATTTCCATGATGTTGTCATAAATATAATTTGTGATAATCAACTGAGAAAGTACATTTAAAATAGAGATTTCTTCTCTAGAGATAATTCCAATGTTGTATTTTTACATTGGAATTGTAGGTCTTCTACTTGGCTCATTCTCCTTTCTTATCCTTGAAAGATCTTTTCAGGAAGTACTCGAGATAATTTGGTTGTGTACCTAAAATTTCCATGTAAAGAGATAAAAACATGATAATATGTCTTTATTGTGAGAATAAAAGACTAACAACTCAAAGTTCAAAGTTAAAACCTAAATGAGAGAATGTTTCACAGTACTGCAGAGCTTTTAAAGCATGAAAAACGAAACAAAACAAAACAAAAACCCCAAATCTGCAAAACAGAGTAGATCATCTACCTATGCAGGGTTTTACATTATAATGATTTGTCTTCCTTTAAAAATAGAAACCTTTTAATATATGGAATGAAAATAAGAAATTACTATCAAGGAGTATAATATGAACAGAAAATATAAGTGAAATCACTAACAGAGCATTTCACTATCAACAAGTTGGTAAAGTTACATGCTTCAGTTCCCACTGACATGCTGTGAAGTTCAGTTCATCAAACATTATCGCATATGTTTTCAAAATACATCACTAACTTTGTAGAGGTAAATCTGCTTATGGAATATTGGAAGACGTTGATTCATAAGGCATTGAAAACAAGAATACAATTCTCTAGAATAAAACTTATATCTCTATAATATTCCCCAATACTTTGCAAAATTATTACTTAAGAGAACTTCTATCCATTCCCAGCTCACATTACCCTCCTGCTCTATTCTTTCTAGAGATAAGAAAACAAATTCATATACAGATGTCTCCATGGGGCTTAACAAACTTCTGAGAAAGTGAGAAAGAGAAAAAGAAATTGTCCATATACTTAAAGGGAATTGGTTGGCAAATATTATATCTACTTGTGCAGTATACAATTGTTCTAATTTTAGAATTGCCAAGTAGATATCTAGCTCTTATAGAACCTTGAAAAAAGTTGAAACTACACAGTTTTGTCATTACAAACTACTTCCTTTGCCCTGTTTTTCTCCCTGCTCCCTACATATAACCTTTCATATATTTATTTTGCTATCCACATTCTTCTTGAAGTATGTTGTTAAACTTAAGACCTCATAAAGTAAATCCTTAGAGTTATGAAAAAAGAAAGTGAGGTCATTGTGGAGTTGTGTGGCTAATTTACAATCTGAACACTTTTGCTTTTTTCCCATGTTAAAGAAACTTTAAAAACTTAACAGTAGATTTCTTTGTGGCTTTTACTAATGAAGTTGTATTTTTTTTTTTTTCCACTAGTGGTACGTGCTGAATAATCTGAATGGGAATTTGAAGGTTCATGGCTTCCAAACCAGCAGGAGTTAAGGCTTAATTGCTTGGAAATACATTTTCATGGCAGATACAAGTAACAGAAAAATGTCTATATGTCAAAAGAGGTTCTGTGCTAATCAGTTAACCAAACATGTGCCACCCACACCTAGAGACAATGTAACAGTTAACAGCTTGAAGCTATTAAAAATGTACCAATAGGAGACTTTCTTATATATTTTCACTAATATGTTTCTTCACTCTAAATAAAGGAATAGAGAAATTCTGTACTCAACTACTATCAGTGAAAAGAAAAGTACATTCACCTAGTTTGAGCTTCAAAACACATTATACTCAATGCTGTACATTAAGGTAACACTTTATAAGTCACTCAATTGCTAATACACTCTCGCTATGTCAACTCAGAAGCTGCCTATTAGATCTGGTTACACTCCAGAGACAGGATTTGATTTCCAGCTCTAGAGATCAGGTCAAGAATTGCAATAACAATTGGTAATTAGTAGTTAGATCTCAATTTACCACATTAGAAGGTCATTTCTCCAAAGCATTTGGTCTCATGAGAGGAAAGGAATACAGGAGACTATAAACAGTTGGAACTTTGAAATCTGGGATAAACTGTGGAATCTAAGATGCTCCTTGAAATCTCTAGACATTCTAAGTACAATATAATGAGATCTTTCTTAAGATCTCATTTTTTTAAATCAATTCATAACTTTAGGCCTTAATTCTGGGTTTTGCATTAATACATACACATAACAAAACAATGCTCTTAGCTTAAGATTTCTTTGTCATCTTTAAAATGGTAATATCCCTATGAGCATGGATAAAAGAGAGTATGTGAACATAGGGATTTTAAATACTCTCTCCATCAAAAATATGATTAAATTGTGTATCAAAAAAATCTAAATAGTGCAACATATTTTAAAGTAGAGCTTTACTTTGTGTTATGAATGTGACTGGTTTCTGATAATTCGCATAAAAACTCAAAAAAATATGATATGTGGAAAATGTATTTCTTTAATTTTCTAAATTAACTTGAGTTCTGCTATCTAGCCTAAATCCCATTAAATTAGAACAAATGTAATCTTAGTCATTGTTGGAACTTCTACATAATCCTCAACTTGATATCATGTTCAAGATTCCGGAATCTTACGCTGGGTCCATTAGTTGGGTGGGGTGAGGTAATCTCTCCATCCATCAATCAATACTCTATAAACTTGACTGCAAATATCTTCCATTTACTCTCTGCCCTTGTCCATCAGGCTTAGGAGATTTGTTGACTCTGTATGGTGTCACTTGGGATATGGTGATCATATGTGAGGCAGAAGTTTTGATGCCTCTGTTACTATATCCAGAGATGCCTTCTGGAGCTTTACCTCCCTAGGGTCTCTCTGTCTCCATCAGGACACTGTCAGAAAATAGGACCCCATTTCCTCACTTTCCAGAGTCTATACATCTCTTTCTTTTCGATAGCTAAGGGAATGTCTTCTGAGCCTTATGGACACACTTTTATCTTTTCTGCTTCTCCCAAGACATCTTTTTTCTCAGAACCTATCTTTTTACATATAGTAAGATTATTAGCAAACAAATTCCAGGACATTTTATAGGTTACCACTGCACTGAATGTCATTACATATCTCTCCTCATCTAAGGCCATGAAGCACAGAGCCAACTGTCTTAGTAGAGAGAAAAAAAAAAAAATGAGGATGGAAGAATTAAACACAAATTAATACCCTGAAATACTATCCAGCCATATTTAGAGAATAAATATTTGAGTATCTCAAAGACATAGATTATATGAATGTTTTGATTATATAATTCAGTAAGAAACAACATGAATCATTCTAGTATCAGCTAAGTACAAGAAATTCTAAAGGCAAACATTAGTCTTGTACTTATAAAAATGTAGGTATTATTAATGACTGAAGGGAGAATTTTTCTTCTAGAATCTTTCACAGCAAGTCTACTAGTTTCATAAAGAGAATAGTATAGTCCTAACAGAAGAGGATGGGTGTATCTTTATGGCATTAAGAATTGCATAAGTTAAGCACTTTTGGATGCAAGAAACAAAAGCCTCACTTAGGTTACCTCAAGTAATGAAGTTTTATTGCAAAGATCTCTAGAATTTCCATATTGCAGGAGCTTTCAACAGGATATTTGGATGGAAGGGAAGGCTAAACAAATGGTCTTAAATTTTCCTTCCATAACGTACCTATTGCTTTTATATATATTGAATGGACTCTTTAATACCACTGATAGAGAATAAGGTTGACAATAAAATATATTAATATGTTGATATCTAAATAGCATCAGAAAAATTAGTAGATAACTTTTGAAGAAGAACAGGTGTAAAACTGAAATAAAAGCAACAGTGCAAAGGCAATGAAAGACAAAAATAAGCCAATTTAATTTCAAGTGTTCTCTTAAAAATATAAAAGAAAGTAAAAATCTTCTCTATTCATAAACAGTATGATATGATTTGCATATATTTGAAAATAAAGTCAGGTAGCTTTAGAGTTAGCAATAAGGAAGTAGTAAATAAGCAAGTGCCAAACAAGATGACCCAGGACATACTTCAATCTCCTATATTATAATGCTATGATTATACTAGATATAAACCAAATTTTGGTATGGAAGTAATCAGCACTGTGGGCTACCAGAGTTGATACTGAACTTCTCAAGAGAGGTACTAAGAGGGAAGAGAGGTATAGTTAAAGAGGGACATAAAGGCATGGTTTTGAGTTTTGTATAAATATATAGGTATACATACTTGACAGCTCTGGAGATATTGCAAAAGTCTTGCTTGTCTGACTGGCTCTGGACAGGTCTATAAAGCTGATAATTCATGTCATTACAATTCTGTTTGCTTTATCTATCTACTTAGTTGCATGGAAGAAACTACATACAGGGAGAATAGGCAGAGGCTTTTCTTCCTTTTGTCCTGCGTTGTAGTGACCCAAGTAGTCATTGCCCTTCCCTGACCATCAGCTCTGGGGTTTAGACCTTCCCAGAGAGAGAAAGGTGAACAGTGAATAGTGTCAACAGGCCACAGCAGTGGTTCCTGAAATCCAATAGCAGCTTAATATATTGACAATTTTCTATTACTATATCATCCAGAAAATTGTATTCTCAAGCAATTAAACCTTATCTCTTGCTAGTTTCGAAGTCATGAAGCATCAAATGTCTTATTTTATTTAATCAATCTCTATTCTTGGTCCAAAGAGTTATGGCTGGGGAAAGGGTGATTTGGTACAGAAAGTATATAAAGAGCTACTTAGAGTTGTTGCAGTGCTGCAGGACTTTGGGCAGGCAGTTTTCGTCAAAAGCAGTTCAGGACATTTCTGGAACCTGGAGCATAGTAGACTCTTTTTGTAATATGTGAATCTGTAGGAAAGGAAGCTTAAAGGTATATCAGTTGAGAATAGAACTTCTTATATAATAATCTATACATTGCGAAGGGAAGTTAGAATTCATGAATTAATTTTAAAACAAAAAAATACAATTTTAACTTAAAAAGCACTGCCTAAAAGTTCTGGGGGTATAAAAGACTATCTTATTTTACATACCTTTGATCAATACACAACCTGAGTATAAATCATATTTTAATCTTTTAATGTGTAGGCATTTAGACTACTGAATGAATTCTAGGTCTTCAACACTATCAAGTATTGTATTTAATATTGAGCCTGCAACACTGCCAAGCGTATATGCTTTCTCTTTAGTAAAAGACATACAAAAAAACAACAATGGCTATCCTTTTCTGGTTATCCAAGAAAAAATGGGAACATTTTTTAAGGGATAAGTTATTATATTTTCCTCTATTCTGTGTTCAACTCACAGCTCTCTGTGGTGATTTATGTTAGCTATAATTTCCATCAGTGGTCACATTTTGGCAATGACTATCAGACAGAGGTAGTTTTCAGTAGTCTTTCCAGAAACAGCATCTCTTGGTTGCAGACCTAAATCTTAGACTATTGGTAGATTCAGATGTTTGCTCTGTTTTCTTCTTGCTTCATATATGCCAGACTTAGAGCAGAAGCTAGCAACCTAGACATGCCATTGGGTGCAGACCAAAAAAATAGCAAAGGAAAAGAGCAACAACAACAAAATTATGCTCCATCCAGATGTCCAAGAAATGGGCAGTCCAGAAAGATAATAGACCACTTTTTAGACCTCTTAGTTCCAAACACGTCAGAAAAAATATTGCCCCATCCATAAACATGCTGACAAAGGCTGAGTGATAAGATGTGACTTCCATACCCTCCATGCTGTAACAAGGTACACAAATCCCTCCTCTAGTGTTATGTCATAAAAGATCTGAGGTATCACTGGAGGCTAATTAAAGAACCTGGACTTTCATATACGTATGAAAGAAATGAGGCAACATGTCCACTTCTTTTGCTGGAGTGGTATCAAAAAACCCAGTTAAAATGCTGGAGACACAGCAGTGACCATGAGAGATTATGACTCTCTTTCCTGAAATTACTATTCTAGTGGGGCCAAATGTTTGTGATATTTAAAACACAATGGTTATAGGGTAATATGTGTTAAAGAATGTGTCTTGCTATTAATGTACAAACCAAAGATAGTGAATATTTGCAAAGAGCAGATAACCAAACAAAAATTCATCTAGCAAGGTGAAGGAGCAAAGTAAGAGACAAGAATTATAAACTTAAGCAACCCAGATAACTGAGGTGTCCACAGTTCTCAGTAAAGAATAGTGACTACTTTCCAGATAGAAAAAAAATTCATTATGTCTTGGGGTGCATATATATCTTATGGAGTGTCTATATAATAGGACAAAAAAGCATGCCCTTCACGGATGCCCCATTGCTGAGTAATTATTGAGTTATACTAATTTTCAGTATATCCTAAATTCTAATTTAATTTAACTAACTTTTTCCATAATTATGGTAGCTTTAACTGTGCCATAGATATTTTTGTGGATGAAGTTATGTTAACCCTAACTGGTCAATGGTGGGGATTAGAATGAAGAAGGCCGAATATCTTAATATTTTGAACTATAAAGGTATCCTCACTTTTCCTCTAAAATGTTGATATAAGGTGAATTTCTTTAAGCTTTCAATCATGAAGACTTATAAAATAATCTCACATGTAAAGCGGAACTAACACATGGATTTTAAGGATGACATTTAGCAAAGATATCAAGGGTATGTAATTATTTTTCAAGTAATTTTAAAATATGTATTATCAAAACTAAAAATTATTTTACATTCTGATATTAGAAGTAAAAAAAGTAGATGTAAGTCAAAGATAACAAAGACATCTGGAGTTACACATATGAGCCACTTTTAGAATGACTCACTTCCCAGTTTCACTCTTTAGTCTTTTTCACTTAAAAAAAGCAAGAAAACCCAGTTATGCTAGTATTACTTGTTCATATCAAGTTGGAAAAAAACTCTTATAGTAACCTTGAAAGTAAAGGAAGTCTGTTTACTTTTAGTGTAATATTTATTAGTAATATTGAGACTGCAAATTCTAATGCCAGAGAGATAAAATGTATGAATAATAATATTTTCTGTGATCTTGAAAAAGGAGATGGTTTTTACATAACAAAGAGGGATGCACATTAATACATTTTTGCAACATTTTTTTTTTTTTTTTTCAGTACGCGGGCCTCTCACTGCTGTGGCCTCTCCTGTTGCAGAGCACAGGCTCCGGACGCGCAGGCTTAGCGGCCATGGCTCACGGGCCCAGCCACTCCGCGGCACGTGGGATCTTCCCGGACCGGGGCACGAACCCGTGTCCCCTGCATTGGCAGGCGGACTCTCAACCACTGCGCCACCA
>RJWK010014360.1:0-37770 GCA_004363435.1 Platanista minor
GGACCAGGGCACGAACCCGTGTCCCCTGCATCGGCAGGCAGACTCTCAACCACTGCGCCACCAGGGAAGCCCTGCAAAAGTTTTTAAGTTTCATTAGGTCTCATATGTTTCTTTTTGGTTTTATTTCTATTTCTCTAGGAGGTGGGTCGAATAGAATCTTGCTGTGATTTATGTCATAGAGTGTTCTGCTTATATTTTCGTCTAAGAGTTTTATAGGGTCTGGCCTTACATTAAGGTCTTTAATCCATTTTGAGTTTATTTTTCTGTATGGTGTTAGGAAGTGCTCTAATTTCATTCTTTTACCTGTTGCTGTCCAGTTTTCCCAGCACCACTTATTGAAGAGACCGTCTTTTCTCCATTGTATATTCTTGCCTCCTTTATCAAAGATAAGGTGACCATATGTGCGTGAGTTCATCTCTGGGCTTTCTATCCTGTTCCATAGATCGATATTGCTGTTTTTGTGCCAGTACCATAATGTCTTTATTACTGTAGCTTTGTAGTATAGTCTGAAGTCAGGGAGGCTGATCCCTCCAGCTCCATTTTTCTTTCTCAGGATAGCTTTGCTATTCGGGGTGTTTTGTGTTTCCATACAAATTGTGAAATTTTTTGTTCTACTTTTGTGAAAAAAGCCATTGGTAGTTTGATAGGGATTGCATTGAATCTGTAGATTGCTTTGGGTAGTATAGTCATTTTCACAATATTGGTTCTTCCAATCCAAGAACATGGTATATCTCTCCATCTGTTTGTATCATCTTTAATTTCTTTCATCAGTGTCCTATAGTTTCCTGCATACAGGTCTTTTGTCTCCTTAGGTAGGTTTACTCCTAGATATTTTACTTTTTGTTGCAGTGGTAAATGGGAGTATTTCTTTAATTTCTCTTTCAGATTTTTCATTATTAGTGTATAGGAATGCAAGAGATTTCTTTGCATTAATTTTGTATCCTGCTACTTTACCAAATTCATTGATTAGCTCTAGTAGTCTTCTGGTGGCATCCTTAGGATTCTCTACGTATAGTATCATGCCATCTGCAAACAGTCACACTTTTACTTCCTTTCTGATTTGATTCCTTTTATTTCTTTTTCTTCTCTGATTGCTGTGGCTAAAACGTTCAAAACTGTGTTGAATAAGAGCGGTGAGAGTGGGCAACCTTGTCTTGTTCCTGATCTTAGAGGAAATGGTTTCAGTTTTTCACTGTTGAGAATGATGTTGGCTGTGGTTTTGTCATATATGGCCTTTACTATGTTGAGGTAGGTTCCCTCAATGCCTACTTTCCGGAGAGGTTTTATTATAAATTCGTGTTGAATTTTGTCAAAAGCTTTTTCTGCACCTATTGAGATGATCATGTGGTTTCTATCCTTCAGTTTGTTAATACTGTGTATCGCATTGATTGATTTGCGTATATTCACGAATCCTTGCATTCCTGGGATAAAGCTCACTTGATCATGGTGTATGATGCTTTTAATGCACTGCAGGATTCTGATTGCTAGTATATATATATATATTTTTTTTTTGCTAGTATTTTTTTGAGGATATTTCATCTATATTCATCAGTGATATTTACCTGTTGTTTTCTTTTTTTGTGACATTTCTGGTTTTGGTACCAGGGTGATGGTGGCTTCATAGAACGAGTTTGGGAGTCTTCCTCCCTCTGCTATAATTTGGAAGAGTTGAGAAGGATAGGTGTTATCTCTTCTCTAAATGCTTGATAAAATTCACCTGTGAAACCATCAGGTCCTGGGCTTCTGTTTGTTGGAAGATTTTTAATCACAGTTTCAATTTCAGTGCTTGTGATTGGTCTGTTTATATTTTCTATTTCTTCCTGGTTCAGTCTTGGAAGGTTGTGCTTCTCTAAGAATTTGTCCATTTCTTCCAGGTTATCCATTTTATTGACATATAATTGCTTGCAGTAATCTCTCATGATCCTTTGTATTTCTGCAGTGTCAGTTGTTACTTCTCCTTTTTCATTTCTCATTCTGATGATTTGAGTCTTCTCTCTTTTTCTTCCTGATGAGTCTGAATAAGGGTTTATCAATTTTGTTTATCTTCTCAAAGAACCAGCTTTTAGTTTTATTGACCTGCTATTGTTTCATTTCTTTTTCATTTATTTCTGATCTGATCTTTATGATTTCTTTCCTTCTGCTAACTTTGGGTTGTTTTTGTTCTTCGTTTTATAATTGCTTTAGGTGTAAATTTAGGTTGTTTATTTGAGATTTTTCTTGTTTCTTGAGATAGGATTGTATTGCTATAAACTTCCCTCTTAGAACTGCTTCTGCTGCATCACATAGGTTTTGGGTCATCATGTTTTCATTGTCATTTGTTTCTAAGTATTTTTTCATTTCCTCTTTGATTTCTTCAGTGATCTGTTGCTTACGTAGTAGTGTATTGTTTAGCCTCCATGTGTTTGTGCTTTTTACATTTTTTTCCCTGTAATTGACATCTCATCTCATAACATTATGGTCGGTAAAGATACTTGATATGATTTCAATTGCCTTAAATTTACCAAGGCTTGATTTGTGACCCAAGATATGATCTATCCTGGAGAATGTTCCATGAGCACTTGAGAAAAATGTGTATTCTGTTGTTTTTGGATGGAATGTCCTATAAATATCAATTAAGTCCATCTTGTCTAATGTGTCATTTAAAGCATGTGTTTCCTTATTTATTTTCATTTTGGATGATCTGACCATTGGTGAAAGTGGGGTGTTAACATCCCCTACTATTATTTTGTTACTGATGACTTCCCCTTTTGTGGGCGTTAGCCTTTGCCTTATGTATTGAGGTGCTCCTATGGTGGGTGCATAAATATCTACAATTGTTATATCTTCTTGTTGGATTGATCCCTTTATCATTATGTAGTGTCCTTATTTGTCTCTTGTAATAGTATTTATTTTGAATTCTATTTTGTCTGATATGAGAATTGCTACTCTAGCTTTCTTTTGATTTCCATTTGCATGGAGTATCTTTTTCCATCCCCTCACTTTCAGTCTGTATGTGTCCCTAGGTCTGAAGTGGGTCTCTTGTAGACAGCATATGCATGGGTCTTGTTTTTGTATCCATTCAGCCAGTCTATATCTTTTGGTTGGAGCATTTAATCCATTTACATTTAAGGTTATTAGCAATACGTATGTTCCTATTATCATTTTCTTAATTGTTTGGGGGTTTTTTTTGTAGGTCTTTTCCTTCTCTTGTGTTTCCTGCCTAGAGAAGTTCTTTTAGCATTTGTTGTAAAGCTGGTTTGGTGGTGCTGAATTCTCGTAGCTTTTTCTTGTCTGTAGTAGTTTTAATTTTTCCTTTGAATCTGAATGAGATCCTTGCTGGGTAGAGTAATCTTGGTTGTATGTTTTTTCCTTTTATCATTGTAAATATGTCCTGCCACTCCCTTCTGGCTGCAGAGTTTCTGCCTAAAGATCAGCTGTTAACCTTATGGGGATTCTCTTGTATGTTATTTGTTGCTTTTCCCTGCTGCTTTTAATATTGTTTCTTTGTATGGACTCTCTGTGCTTCTTGGACTTGATTGACTATTTCCTTTCCCATGTTAGGGAAGTTTTTGACTATAATCTCTTGAAATATTTTCTGAGACCCTTTCTTTTCTCTTCTTCTTCTGGGACACCTATAATTTGATACTAGTCCAGTTAATGTTGTCCCAGAGAGGTCTCTGAGACTCTCCTCAATTCTTTTCATTCTTTATTCTGCTCTTCAGTAGTTATTTCCAGTGTTTTATCTTCCAGGTTACTTATCTGTTCTTCTGCCTCAGTTATTCTGGTATTGATTCCTTCTAGGGTATTTTTAATTTTCATTTATTTTGATGTTCATCATTGTTTGTTTGCTCTTTAGTTCTGCTAGGTCTTCGTTAAATGTTTCTTGTACTTTATCTGTTGTATTTCAAAGATTTTGGATCATCTTTACTATCATTACTCTGAATTCTTTTTCAGGTAGACTGCCTATTTCCTCTTCATTTGTTTGGTCTGGTGGGTTTTTACCTTGCTCCTTCATCTGCTGCCTATTTCTCTGTCTCCTCATTTTGTTTAACTTACTTTGTTTGGGGCCTCCTTTTCACAGGCTGGTTTGTAATTCCTGTTGTTTTTGGTATCTTTCCCCAGTGGGTGAGGTTAGTTCAATGGGTTGTGCAGGCTTCCTGGTGGAGGGAACTGGTGTCTGTGCTCTGAAGGGTGGGGCTGGATCTTGTCTTTCTTGTGGTCAGGGCTGCATCTGGCACTGTGTTTTGGGGGTGTCTGTGAACTTAGTATGATTTTAGGCAGCTTCTGTGCTAATGGGTGGGGTTATGTTCCTTTCATCCTAGTTATTTGGCATGGGGTGTCCAGTACTGGAGCCTCTGGCCATTGGATGGGGTTGGGTCTTAACATTGAGATGGAGTTCTCTTTGAGAGCTCTTGTCGATTGATATTACGTGGAGCCGGGAGGCCTCTGGTGGTCCAATGTCCTGAACTCGGCTCTCCCACCTCAGACACTCAGGCTTAGCACCAGGCCAGAACACCAAGACCCTGTCAGCCACACAGCCAGGTATATGGGGATTTTCCTGCCTTTGGGGAAGTCTGAGGTCATCTGCCAGCATTCAGTATGTGTTCTATAGGAGGTGTTCCACATGTAGATGTATTTTTGATGTATTTTGGGGGAGGTAGGTGATCTCTACGTCTCACTCCTCTGCCATCTTGAAAGTCTCCGGTTTTTTTTCTTTTTCTTTGTGCTTTGTCTAGCTTCACTTGTTCACAGGGTGCTTCACGCAGAGGCCTAGCACCCGGCACTTCAGATCAGAGTGCCTAGTGAGAAATGGCTGTGCTGACACCTCAGCTCAGCCTGCCGGGCCATGTGCAGAAGTGCTGCCTGTGACGCAGCAACTCAAGATCAAATTTTGTACTTTGATATGATGCATAATGGGATGAGATTTGGAGGAAACTTGGGAGAGGGTGAACCTCTTCCACATTTGGGAGGGATATGATTAAATATACTTCAATGAAACATAGCTCTGAGTCTTGGACCTTGTACATTCAGCTTTTTTGTTCTACCTCCTGAAGTAGATAGAAGACCACTGGGCTAGATTATTTCCAACTCCTCTTATCTCTAAAGTTTACAGTTTATTTTTCAGAGAGACTTGGGTATTCAAATTAAGAAAAAACAAACCTTTATCAAAGAACATGGCTCATGTTCTGATCAGAATTACTGGGTTTGTTTCCTAATTATAAAATCAATACTGTTAAAGTATTTAACTCACAACACTCCAGTGTTGTTAGTGTGGTTTAAACATTTAAAGCCAAAATTCATGTAGAGTGCTTAACTCAAAGAAGGACTAATATAGAGTAAATAAGTGCTATATTTTAGACAGTATAATCATCATTATTATTAAGTGATAATATCTATGCATTGCTTATTCTGGAAGTGGAAGAGAAGTATGTTAGTGTGAAAAATAAATATAAGATATGAATATAAGGATTTCCCTGGTGGCGCAGTGGTTAAGAATCCACCTGTCTATGCAGAGGACATGGGTTTGAGCCTTGGTCCAGGAAGATCTCACATGCCATGGAGCAACTAAGCCTGTGTGCCACAACTACTGAGCCTGTGCTCTAGAGCCTGTGAGCCACAACAACTGAGCCCATGTGCCTAGAACCCAGGCTCCACAACAAGAAGCCACTGCAGTAAGAAGCCCACTCACCACAACAAAGGGTAGGTCTCGCTCGCTGCAACTAGAGAAAGCCTGCACACAGCAACGAAGACCCAACACAGCCAAAAATAAATAATAAATAAATAAATTTATTTAAAAAAAAGATATGATGAACATCAAGCCATGCTAATTCAGATATCAGCAACTATAATTTCTGTAATGATTCATATCATTAAAAAGTCTCTTTCCTTAAGTGACTCACCTTACCCCTGAAGAATCTGAGGCTTTATTAAGTAAAATGAAGATAGTGGTCAAGAAGTAAACTTATTTGTGGATGTGTTCACACTTTTATATTCCTTTGTTTATGAGAGTATTTTTCCAACCTGCATGGCACTATACCAAATCCTCCTCCTCCCTCGAGACCTTTCCTGGCCATTGCAGAAACAACTGCTCCCAATTATCTCTGAACTTACTGCACTTTTCTCCTTTCTCAAGGCATTTATCACTTGCTATAATGTAACAGAGTCATCAGTGCAGAGTTCTTCTTCCCTAATGCCCGTGAACTCACTGACAAAAGGTTTTATTTTGATTC
The DNA here is from genome assembly GCA_004363435.1 of Platanista minor. Classification (NCBI taxonomy): domain Eukaryota; kingdom Metazoa; phylum Chordata; class Mammalia; order Artiodactyla; family Platanistidae; genus Platanista; species Platanista minor. The sequence goes on from RJWK010014360.1 coordinate 6,210, forward strand.
ACTGTAGCCACACAGATATTTATCAACTTGTCCTACTGTAACCAAAGGTGGGGTCCAGCTACTCAATGCTCAAAAGCCAACAAAGAATCAAAGTTGGTGGAAAGGAAAGTTTGCTTTACTCTGGATGCTGGCAACTGAGGGAGGGGGGAGGGTGGATGCCTGTCCAAAGGCCAACTGCTCCCCCCCACCCCCCCACCACAACTAGTGGGCAAGAGCTTTTATAGGCTGAGGGAGGGGGCTACACGCAGAAACAGCACAGTCAGCTCTGACAGTCATCTTGAAATTGGTCATAGGTGGTCTGTCCAGCATCATCTTGATTGTTTTAAGTACAGTTAATCTTCAGTTCCAGGGTTGGTTTGTTCCCATTTCCTTGAGGCCAATTCTTGGAATTGTGGCAGCTTATGTCATGGCTACAGTCTTGTCATCATGCAGTTAACTTCTTCCACCAGGTTGGGGTTTCAGTATCTATAAGACAGCTCACAGGACATGGCTCAGAATATTATCTATAACCCTGAGAAGAAAATAAAGGTCCTTGACTATGCTTATTGACTATTATTATTTGGTCTCCTTTGACGGTTTTCCTTTGTTTCTGCATTTTCTCACTTCTCTGATTAAACTTATTCTTTGGCTAAAGTCTTTCCACAGACAAAAGGCAAGCTGAGGACGTGGGGGGCAAGGATCATAGGGTCCTGCTCCATTTCACTACTTACTGTCATGACTCAACTTCAGGGATTTTCTCTGTGTTGTTTTAATGCAAATAATAACCTTTTAATAGACAGAAGATGTAACTTCTTTACTCTTTATACTCCCCAAATCACATGATATCGTAGCTATGAAAGGTATGATTTAACCATTGCAATTACCTTGCATCCTTGGTGAAATTGTATTATAATGTGTTATCTTTTAGAATAAGAAAACTGAACCAAATGATCTGTTTTCCTGCCCCTTGAATGCTTTAGACCATTGGTAAGTGAGGCCTTTCTGAATTTCACATAGAAGATACATCTCCTGATATAGGAAGTAATTACTTTGCATTATTCACAAGAGAATTATAAAGATTTATGGAAAATACAAGTGACTTTCCTTTAATTCTTACCAGGATTTCCAGATGACTCTGTTGTAGAGGACTTTTTTTTTTTCCAAAAAAAGAAAGAAAAAATGGAAAAAAAAAAAGTCTGCTTGAAATAACAAAGTAAAGTTACAGGATTGGACATGAAAGAGAAACCCAACACCCTCTGAATTTAATTTGAAAGTGAAAATAAGGGTTTGAAATAAAAAGATGGGGGTACAGAGAGGGAAAAGGGCAGTTGTCATGCATATAATCAAGCTACATCAAGGTTAAATCCCAACTGGGAAGAATATTTGAAAAATCAATAAATCTCTCTAAGGGTAGATGACAAAAGAATTCTTAGGGAGCTGTATAACACACCAGACCCCACACTGCTTTTCACTAGCTCTTTATATATATATTTATATATATATATATAATAGTCTTTGATTTGGTTAGATGAATGGGACTTAGGAATTTTTTAGCTGGTGAAGAATTTTGCAGTGTTACAGTGAAGAGGAATATGAGTAAGAGGAATTTAGAGGAACTCATTATTTATCAGTGTATTAGTATTTGTCTTCTATCTTTACTTTCCCCTTCTGTCATCAGCCAGAAAACATTCTCTGCTCTTAAAGGACTTATGCAACTATCTTAGTCCTGCCTAGATAGTTTCCCTATCTTCAGGTCAATTCAATATAATATAACATTATCACAGTAGTGAAATCTCATCATATTTACCAGTTTGTTACATCCCAAGGGTAGGAGATTATTCAAGGCCAAGGTTACTGAGGATCATTTTTAGAATTCTGTTCAACAAAATAGGGAAAATAGTTCAACTTTAGCCCAGATTTATAAGCTTTCATTCAATGCAAAAAGAAGGCCACCAGTTATTTTTAATACATATTGACTGTTACATTTAATAGAGAACATAATAAGAATAATAAGACTTTACACAGCATTTTCCCACAGGCACTTTCACATTTGCCCCTACAGAATACCTAGACAACTCTTATTATACCTACTTTCCAGAGGTAGAAATGGAGCACAGAGATTTTAAGTAAACTATTCTCAAGTTCCACTAGTGGAAAATTCTGTCTTCAAAGAAAAGTCTGCTTCCAAACACATTATGTTTTACTTTACACAGAATTATTTATTATAGATAATTTGCTGTTATCAGAATCATCAAACATGATTGCTTTCACTATTGACAGAATAGAGTGAGTGTCTTCTATGGTCTGGTTTGTACTGTAACAACATGGGTTACAAATAATGTGAATATTAAAGTAAGGATAGAGTCCAAGATGAGGTGAGTCATGTTTCCCTGCATCTCTGAGGCAATGATAGTGTTGAATATTAGAGATGAGAATCCAGGAAAAGGACTCCTAATTCAAGGCTCTGCATTATCAGGTGACTTGCCTCTCTTTAGGAGGCTCTCCAACTGCTTGAGTTCTGGAAGTCAGGCTTTCCCCCCGTGCTAAATGTCTGGAAGCCTATTCTGACCTACTTAGGTTTCTAAATAGCGTTCCTTGGTGCTATATAGCAGGAGTTACATTGAGGAGTGGAAAACACCACTCCTTACATTCTCTTAACCTGTCGACTGCCAGATCTGTTTCATTTTCCAAGAATTGTGCCAGTGTCTTTTCTTCTGTTTAAGTTAGTTGACTTTTAAAATGTAGCTTCTTTACTAGAGAGCTTAGTGAATGAGGTATCATTATACGCAAATCCATAGGGACACTGAAATTATTTAAGACAATATAATCCCTTCTTCAGGATGTCATTTTTAACAGAAATTTTACCTCTGGCATTTTTCTGCCAACTGTAGTAACTAGTTGGTCTTAATACATTGCTTGCAAAACTTGTACAGGGAATCTCAATGATGGTCTCTGGGAGAATTCTGCTTGAATAGGATTTAGACTTAGTTCATGCAATGTTGACTTTTGAGTGTTGGTCTTCTGAGAAAGAGAATACTTCATACACTATGTACTTTAGCATTGATGGCCTGGGAATTTCTCACAGAGGATATCTTTCTTTCGTATTCTGAGTGTGATTACATAGCACCCTTTTCCAAGGGTTCAAGTGTCAAAGCAAAGAGCTCTACAGGAATTACTCATTAAAGTATTTTCAAATGAAAAACTAACCACATCTAATAACAGTATAGGCCAATTAAAAAAATAAATAAAAGATATATATGTACTTATATGATAGAGAGAAAGAAAGGTAAGTAGATAATAGATGATAGATAACAGATTTGTTAACTTTTTGGTATTTCAGCTTACTGAAATTCTTAAATTTGGCATGATAAAATGATTTAAAGATATTTTCCTTCAATTTTGACATATGGATAAGAAAAGTAAAAGTAGATACTTAGAGCGATGAACTGATTTAGTAGAGTATTTCTTCCAACTGTGACTCAGAGTACACATGCTTTGCTTATATAAGTACCATATTTGAACCCAAGTTTCTAGACTTACCTTCTCAAATAAAACTGAATATGTTGATAAAAGAAGTTGCTACCTGTTTATAATATATTGAATTTAAAAACAATAAGGATTATAATTTGTATATTAGAATAAATAGGTACACAGAATTTTTATTACTCAAGGAGTACTTAGAGGATTTCTGACCTTTATGTTTTCCAAAGAAGAATCAGATGGGTATGCATTTATTGAAAAATAATGGGTTAAAAGTTGTTATAAGAGTGCTTGCTTCTTTCACTTCCATTTATATATATATAACATTTTAGATATATCATTCTGTATTATTACTGACTTATTATTTTATTAGCAGGAAGATGTATGTCCAGGTTTATTAGAAAATGGTAGTAGTATCTCAGCAGATATTACTCTAATGTTTGCAACTGTGATCATTCCAGTTAGTTCCTAAACCAGCTAAAGTGCTGGTATGTTAAGCCAAGTTTCCTTAAGTAAAAAAAAAAAAAAAAAAATTAAATTTATGGTAATAATATTGGATTTTACTTAAAATGAAGATATTTTTGTTGACTTCAGTATACATGAAAATATCAATTCTGTAACTCTATTAAAGGCATTATTATTTACTTTTGTAGATGTACATACGCAATATTTTTTAGAGCTTATTACAGTCAAATATATTGTTTCCTCCAGCTTTGATACTGAAACCTAATTACTTTACTAGATACCTGTCAAATAATACACCACACTCAATTTTTTGTTTGTTTTAAATTTTGGTAATGTGAATGAGACCAATGGCAGGAGTTTGATACTCATTTAGAAATACAAGAGAAATGGCCTTTTAGAAATACAAGAGAAATGTCCTCCCTGGAAAATTGTTGCTTGGAAAACTGAGGTTGAATGACTTCTATTATTTTAAAAACATATTAAATAGTATATAGTTTTCTGTCTTTTAAAACACGTTATCCATACCTTATAACAACAACAAAAAATTCTTTCATCTTAAACCATGAATGATCTGTGTTAAAGAAGTTATAACTTCTTTAATAATGAAAAGCCAGTAGATCAGTAGATAGTGTTTCTGGTTACAGATTTACTCCTAGGTAGACATGTGACTTTACACAAGTTATTTAAACTTTCTAGAAATCAATTCCTCACTTAGAAAATTAGATAAACTAAATAGGATCTCAAAGGGTCTTGATATCTCTAGGATAAGCAAGGCTATGCTGGTACAATGGGGAAAAAATCAAAATCTCATTGTCACTTTTCCTTTTTATGCTCACACTAATTCTTCTGAAGATCCAGGAAACTCTCTATGGCCTCTGTCCTTCATGCAGCTACTTGGTGACTAGGAGTAAGGCTGCTGTTGCTACATAATCTGAAACATGCAGCTTTCTTGGATGATGCAAGAAAATGCAGGAGGGCTGTTCATAAGCAAGTATATGCTTTGGAATTGACAAAGACTCTCTACTTGACCAAACTCTAGACAGACTCCTCTGAGCCCCTTTTCAGCTAGGCTCTGTCCTTAGGCCTTGTCTTCAAGAGCTCAGTTGTAGCAAGAATCTTGCTATGTCAGTTTAACAAGAATCTCCCACCCTCAATATCTGATTACCCTTGCTATCTGATCATATTCCTCATCCCCCACTACTATAGACTAAATATTTGTGTCCCCTTAAAATTCCTGTGTTGAAACCTAATCCCAAATGGGATAGTATTAGGAGGTGGAACCTTTGGGAGGTGACTAGGTCATGAGGGTGAAGCCCTCAGGAATGGGGTCAGTGCCATTACAAAGGAGATTTCAGAGAGATCTCTGCTCCTCTCAGTGAGAGGGGGTCTTCTATGAACCAGAAAGCAGAACCTACCAGTTGCTGAATCTGCTGGCTCCATGATTTGGGAGTAACAAGCCTTCTGAACTGTGAGAAATAAATTTCTGTTGTTTATAAGCTACCCAGTCTATGATATTTTATTATAGTAGACCAAACAGACTAATTCCCCTAGGAAATATCTGATCACCTTGGTCTGCCTTCAGCAAAACTTCTTTTAGGTCAATTTGGCAAGAATTTCTCTATTTTCTTAGTAATTTTCTACCCACTAAACCACCATCACCACTACCGACCCTGCTCCATAACTATAAATCCCCACTTTTTCTTGTTGAATTTGAAATTGAGCCTAGTTATATATTGAGGTCTTTTGTCCTCTGTTGTAATAGTGCTCAAATAAAATCTGTTTTTACCACTTCAACAATTGTCCAGCTCTGGTTTTCTTTAAAAGATGAAAGTGATATGTGACTCTTTCCCACACATTCCTTTGGTCACAGCTAGTCACACAGCCATACTTATTCAAAGAGATGTGGAAGGAAGATGAGAAGCACTGGAAATCTTTGTGAGAACTGATTATGTCTATTGTACTTCTTTGTGCTGTAACTTCCTAAAATTCCATTATGCCTTGAAATTTCCCAGGGAAAAGGTATTGGATAATGACAATTTAACCAATAATAAAAGCATTTTAAACATATATAAATACTTTTTCTCAACGTATATTCACAAAAACATCCATGTTATAGTTATGTCTGACAGACATCATTCTTATATTACAAATGAACAAATTGAGGCATAGAGTAATGAAATACAGTGATTAAATAACATCTAAAATACACTCCTCTGCTTGGATGCTTCAAACAAAGTCTAGAATCTAATCTCCTGTATTCTAATCTGAAATTCTTTTCCACTGGACTATGTCAATTATAAATGTAACTAACTAGAAAATACTAACAGAAATCACTGTCAAGAAAAACCAGCTTGAAAGAACATTCTAGTATTTGACTGAAAACAAGTAGTTTCATTTATTTTTAGTAAGAATATGAATATCTCAAAGCAGGAGTTATGTTTTTTATTCTCTATTTGCTTCCTTCATGAGGTTCAAGACAGGGCAAGAAAATGTTAGCTTCCTCCACTTGACCCCACTCACGTGCCCCTGTCAAAACGTTTTTTCCTGGATACTACTCAAAATGTCACAAATGAACCTGGGCGCCAATTTCTGACAATGTGCTAAGCACCTCTAGTTAACAGTACCTTATAAAATATTAGAACATTAAGGCCCTTAGAGAACATCTTGACTAAAATTCTCATTTGTAGATAAGATACCTGAGTCTCAAGAAGATCAATCTGTTTTTCCATTGCTACTAAGCTATATTATTTGCTGTATTAAGTATAATTGAAGAAGGTATATGTGACCTATTTGGGGCATTTATTTTAGAATACTTCCAATAATAAAATTCATATAGTTTGATTTTAAAAAGTAACCTCTTTGCCATGAATCTTCCCCACCCGTATGTAAGTTCCGTATTTCCCCCAGTTATCAGAGAAGAATAAATACTATCACATAGCTCCCCTGCTGGAGGGCCTAGGTAAGCTTCCCTTGCTTATGAGAGAAAGCACACATCCTGCAGTATTTAATTTTGCAGTCTGGTTTCCACATTCCACATTTCAACATTCTCCACATTCATTGACAGTCCTGCAGCCCATACCACAATCAGAGTGATGTCATTTTTCTCTGCACATATGATGGTATTTCATAAATCCACACCTTTGCTATTGTTTACCTTTATCCAATTTCCCTTTCTTCTAGTCCTTCTGAGTCCTATCACTTTCCACCCTTCATTTCAAATGATGTCCTTTCAGGAAAGACTCTCTCATCTCCCTAGGAGTGGTCTGTGTGCTCCTACAAAATATTGTTCATGTCACTATCAAAGTATTTACCAAACTCACATGAAATTTTCTCTGTTTCACCCAATAGACCTTCTGAAAGCAGGCACCCGATTTCATGTACTTTCTTTTTTCAGGGATACCGGAGTATCTGACCTAATAGCTGCCTAATGAATTTTGTAGAAGAGTGAAAAAATATTAATGAATAAAAATTACTTGCATTGACACAACACTTTACAAATCACAAGTACTTTTCCTATTGTGTTATAGCAACACTTCACCACATAGTATCCATCTATTTATAATTCTTATACACAGGGTTCACCAGATGTGGGAGAGGGATTCTTTTGAAAGTCCCATAACTGAAGAAAACCACCAGTAATTGGACAATGGGTAATATTTAACAAACTCTCTTGACACATCTGTGCCCCCTAGTAACACATCCAGTTGTGTATCTCCCTACTTCCAAATGGCATGACCACAGCTACACAACAGTAATTTAAACAAGCAGCTAGTCACATTTTCTCAAACTGTAGAAAGTGAGGATTTCAAAGCTACACACCAATTTCACTTTATAAGGTGTTTCACTAATTATGTTCACTGACCTTACTTCCACACTGTGTTAGTTTATATTGCCCTCTGCTTGAGGAGTTTAATGAGTGTGTGAATTCCACTGGGTATTCTGATTACAATATCCCTGCATATGTGCACCATTTTATGAGTCTAAAAAAAAGGTGTTTTTTGGGTCTTCCATCTGAATTTTATACTTTTCTTCAATTATGGGTTGCTCAACCCAAATTATAATATTTGTGACAAATAAGCTGGTATGTCAAGAATAAATTTATGTGTTCTATTTCAGCTCAGCAAGAAGTGGAAAGAATATGAGATTTTGAGTAAAATGACTAGTTCCACCTCCACTCCTTATATTTTGCTTGACATTGGGAAAGTCTCTAACCACACTTAGCCTCAAGTTCTTCTTCTGCTAAATGTGGATACTAATTAGATACAGATTCTGTCAGAATCGAGGGGATAGATGTAAATGTGCCTTTTAAAATTCAAGGATGTATATGAATTTCACAGTACAACATTACATATGCATATTGTCATAAGTTTTTGCTAAATCCTATTCAGGTATTGACCTGCTGCCTCTTAATGCAATCAAAGAATATAATTAAGCAGATCTGACAACTAGTTCTGGCTCTTTAGTCAGGAGCATTAATGAGTGACATTGGGCAGCTCACAGTAACCTTAACCAAATCTGGCTCCTACCTTTAGTATTAACAGATTCTGAGAACCACCTCTTCTTTGGAGTTACTGGATATGAGTACATCACCACCTGTCAAGATAATTCTTTCCCTTTTGTGTCTTTTTTTTCCTTCTGTGACTCAAATGCCAATGCAATTTTTGCCTGTATCTGGAACCTACTCTTTGTCATTCATTCTGCAGACTCTGTCAATAAGCCTATTATATGGCAGTCAATGAGAAAAAATTGCAAATAAAGTGCTGACCCAATTATAAACTGAAAGTCAAGAAATCTGCAATCTAATATGAAGATTAGCAATTATGTGCTGGACACTCCCAAATTTATATCATTTATCAGAAATCCTCTGTTGGCATTCAAGAGCCAAAATATTCAATTGCCTATACAACATTACAATTGTAAAATACATATACAGACTTCAGGGTTTTGGTCCAGCATGTAAGAAACTTAGAAATCACCATTCTATCCTAACAAAAAGTGAAGAGCTGAACAAACTGAAAAAATCAACAATTCTTTTTAGATCTGTCAGAGAAGTAAGGTCACAAGGTAAACCATTGAACGAAAAAATTAGAGACAGACAAGCAGTTACAGAGAATCACAAATTTCAATAGCAGAAACCTCCCCAGGAACCAGTGCTGAGGTAGAAAAACTTGAACTATAACTGGCAAATTGCAGAGTTGTGTGGACAAGTCTAAGTGTTAAAAACTCCAGGGGAACACTGTCAACGGGACACCCATGCTTTTGTGAGTTTTATTCCAGGAGATTTATCAGGTCCTCATGGTGAATAATGGAGAAAAATTCCCTCGTGCTTATGACAGGGGTAGGGGAAAATGTAACCATTTTTAAAATACTCCAGAATATTCTGCTCTAAAAGAGGCCTGTCTTCAGGAGAAACAATTTTATCAGTATTAAACCTGCTGGGGTTTTAATCAGAGCCTAACCTACCTGGTGGAAGAAAAATACCCAACACATAAAAGAATTTTGTGAAAAACCATACACACAATTTTTTTTTTTTTAGTTTGTCTTTCAGTACCTAGTTTATGTTACTTATCATAATGTTCTCCAGCTTTATTTATGTTGTCACACTGGCAAGATTTTCTTTTTCTTTATGGATGAACTACATATGTTCTTTATTCATTCATCTATTGAGAGACACTTAGGTTGTATCCATATCTTAGCTATTGTGAATAGTGTTTAATGTGATGAAGCTATCTCTTCAAGATATGGATTTCATTTCCTCTGGATATATAACCAGAAAAGGGATTGCTAGATTGTATGATAGTTCTATTTTCAATTTTTTGAGGAACCTCCATAATATTTTCCATAGTGGCTGTACCAGTTTACATTCCCACCAACAGGGTTCTGTTTTCTCCACATCCTTCCCATCACTTATCTCTTGCCTTTTGCCTTTTTTTTTTTTTTTTTTTTTTTTTTTTTTTTTTTTTTTTTTTTTTTTTTTTTTTTTTTTTTTTTTTTTTTTTGCCTTGCCCTGTGGCTCGCAGGATCTTAGTTCCCCAACCAGGGATCGAACCTGGCTCCCCTGCAATGGAAGCCCAGACTCCTAACCACAGGACCACTAGGGAATTCACTTGTCTTTTTTTTTATTATTATTTTATTTATTTATTTTTGGCTGCATTGCGTCTTCGTCGCTGCACGCAAGCTTTCTCTAGTTGCAGTGAGCAGGAATTACTCTTTGTTGTGGTGTGGGGGCTTCTCATTGTGGTGGCTTCTCTTTGTTGCGGAGCATGGGCTCTAGGCATCTGAGCTTCAGTAGTTGTGGCCCGTGGGCTCTACAGTGCAGGCTCAGTAGTTGTGGCATGCAGACAATTTTAATAACCTAGATGAAAATGGAGGATTCCTTGAAAGACACAATCTGCCAAAACTCACACAAGAAAAAGCAGACAATCTGAATAGGACTGTATCTATTAAAGACATTGAATCAATAATTCGAACCTTCTACATCAGAAAACACCAAGCCCAGATAGGTGACTTCTACCAGATAGGTGAATTCTACCAAATATTTAAATAAAATAGTATTTTCTACAATCTCTTCCAAAATACAGAAACAGAGGGAATATTTCCTAACTTATTCTATGAGGCCAAGATTACCCTAATACCAGACAAAGACTTTACAAGAAATGAAAACTGCAAACCAATATCTTTCCTGAACATAGATACAAACATCCTCAACAAAATAGCACATTGAATCCAACAGCATATAAAAATAATTACAAACCACAACCAAGTGAGATTTGCACTTGTAAATGCAAGGCTGCTTGAAAATTTGAAAATCAAATAATGCAATCCATCACATCAACAGATCAAAAAGGAAAAATCTCATAGTCATAACAATAGATGCAGAAAAAGCATTTGACAAAATCCAATACCGATACATGGTAAAAACTCTCAGTAAATTAGGAATAGAGGGAAACTTCCTCAACTTGATAAGGGATATCTACAAAAACCCTATGGTTAATACTGTATTGAATGATGAGAGTATCAAAGCTCCCCCACTAAGATCACAAATAAGGCAAGGATATCCCCTCTCCTTACTGCTTTTCAACATTACACTGAAAGTCCTAGTAATGCAATTAGAAAACAAAAGGAAATAAAAGTTATACAGATTAGAAAAAAAATAAAATTGTCTTTGTTTGCAGATGACATGATGGTCTATGTAGAAAATCCAAAAGAACTGATTTGAAAAAGCTCCTGAAACTAATAAGCAATTATAGCAAGTTTAAAAGACAAGAAGTTAAAATATAAAGTCTATTATTTTCCTATATAGTAGCAATAAACAAGTGGAATTTGAAGTTAAAAACATAATACCATTCACATTAGAACGCTCAAATATGAAATACTTTGGTATAACTTTAATATAATATGTACAAGATCTACATGAGGAACACTACAATACTCTGATCAAAGATATCAAAAAAGAACTAAATAAATGAAGAGATATCTCATGTTCATGGATAGAAAAACTCAATAATGCCAAGATGTCAGTTCTTCCCAACTTGATCTATAGATTCAACATAATCCCAATCAAAACTGCAGTAAGTTATTTTGAGGATATCAGCAAAATGATTCTAAAGTTTATATGGAGAGGCAAAAGACCCAGAATAGCCACTCAGTATTGAAGGAGAAGAATAGAGTCAGAGAACTGACATACCATACTTCAAGATCTACTATAAAGCTACAGTAATTAAGACAGTATAGTTTTAGAAAGAAAAAACAAAAAAATATTTCAGTGGAACAGAATAGAGATCCCAGAAATAGACCCACATAAGTATAGTCAACTGATCTTTCAGTTGCCTATAAGCAAAGGCAATATAATGAAGCAGAGATAGTCTTTCCAGTAAGTAGTGATGGAACAACTGGATACTCACACATAAAAAAATGAATCTAGAACAGCCCTTACACCCTTCACAAAAATTAACACAAATGGATCATAGACATAAATGTAAACTACAAAACTGTAAAACACTCGAAGATAACATAGGAGAAAACCTAGATAACATTGAGTATACAATGACTTTTTAGGTACATTACATGCATGAGCCATGAAGGAAATAATTGATAAGCCGAACTGCATTAAATTTTAAAACTTCTGCTTTGTGAAAGACAATTTCTGTAGAATAAGATACAAATCACAGACTAGGTAAAAATGTTTGTGAAAGACTCAGCAGATAAATAACTGTTATTCAAAATATACAAAGAACTCTTAAAACTCAGCAATAAGAACACAAATAACCCAATTAAATGATGGACTAAAGCCCTTAACAGAGCACTCACCAAAGAAGATTTACAAATGGCAAATAAGTATATGAAAAGATGCTCCACATCAATATGTCATTAAGGTTAATACAAATTGAATTAACATTGAGATATCACTACCCATCTATTAGAATGTCCACACTCCAAAGTACTGACAACACCAAATGCTGGTAAGGATGTGGGATAATAGGAACTCTTATTCATTGATAGTTAAAATATAAAATGGTACAGCCACTTTGGAAGACAGTTTGACAGTTTCTTAGAAAACTATATGTATTCTTACCATACAATCCAGCAATTCTGTTCCTTGATATTTACCCAAAGGAATTGCAAACTTATGTCCACACAAAAACCTGCACATGAATGTTTATAACAGTTTTATTCATAATTGCCCAAACTTGGAAGCAACCAAGTTGTCCTTTAGTAGGTGAATGGATAAATTGTTGTATATCTAGAAGTGGAACATTATTCAGCACTAAAAATAATGAGCTATCAAGCCATGAAAAGACATGGAGGAAACTTAAATGTATATTAGTAAGATAAATAATCCAATCTGAAAATGCTACATACATACTGTATGATTCCAACTATATGACATTCCAAAGGCAAAACTATGGAAAGAGTAAAAAAAGTCTCTGATTGTGTTAGGGGAGAGGGTGGCAAAGTACAGAGAATTTTTAGGACAGTGAAACTATTCTGTGTGCTACTGCTATAGTGGATACAAGCCATTATACATTTGTCAAAATTCATAGAATGTACAACACCATGAGTGAACGCTTATGTAAACTATGGAATTTGTGTGATAAGGAGATGTCAATGTAGATTCACTGACTGTAACAAATGTACCATTGTGGTGCAAAACATCAGTAGTGGGTATGCATGTGTGGCAACTGGGTGTATATGGCAACTCTTGTACTTTTCACTCAATTTTGCTATGAACCTAAAATTGCTCTTAAAAAATAAAATTTATTTATTAAAAACAAACATAATACACATACATCTCAGAGCCCTCTTTTCCAAAATAAAACCTATTCTTCTCAAAACACTGATGTTGACTTTTTCAACACTCAATAACTACTTTTATTGAGCCTGGAGTTGGGTAATTGACCAAGTGGTTGAACCTGGTACACAATTTATAGTTCCCAGGCTGTAGGTCTTCTACAAGAAAAAAAAGTTGTTACTGATACAAATACTTAAAGATTTCGACATATCTCTCTTTCTTTCTTTCTTTTTTTTTTTTTTTTTGCGGTACACGGGCCTCTCACTGTTGTGGCCTCTCCCGTTGTGGAGCACAGGCTCCGGATGCGCAGGCTCAGCAGCCATGGCTCTCGGTCCCAGCAGCTCCGCGGCATGTGGGAATCTTCCCAGACTGGGGCACGAAACCGTGTCCCATGCATCGGCAGGCGGACTATCAACCACTGCGCCACCAGGAAAGCCCACTACATATCTTTCTGAATTCATTTTTTTACCACTATAATCCTAATTCTCCCATGCAGTCACACTGGCCTCTGCTTTTCCTCAAAAAATCCCAGTAGTGCTCCTGCTTCAGGACATGAGGTTTTGATGCACTTGTTTGTAATGTTCTTCTCTTAGAAAGAATGTCATCCCCCTAGAGAGGTCCTTCTGGATCTCAACCCTGTGACCCAGAAATTTTCTCTTTTTCCACTGCTCCATTTTAACTCATGGCCTTTGTATCTGACGTTGAATTACTTATTCTATATTTATTGTTTATTATTTATCTAACTCATTAGAATATAAGCTCCACAAGGGCAAGGGTTTGTCTCTTTGTTTACAGCTGTATTTCCTGTGCCTAGAACAATGCCTGACATTTTTTTTAAATCTATTTTAAAATTTTATTTAAGTATAGTTGATTTACAATGTTGATTTAATTTCTGCTATATGGCAAAGTGACTCATATATATATATATATATATATATATATATATATATATATATATATATATATATATATATATATATATATACTTTTTCATATTCTTTTCCATTATGGTTTATCACAGGATATTGAATATAGTTCCCTGTGCTATATACAGTAGGACCTTGTTGTTTATCCATCCTATAGATAATAGTTTGCATCTGCTAATCCCAAACTTCCAATCCTTCCCTACCCAGCCTCCCCTTGGCAACTACAAGTCTGTTCTCTATATTTGTTAGTCTGTTTTTGTACTGACATTAACTTTTTATGCTATATTTGTTAAATGAATAGTTCAAAAATAATGCAGATGCATATGCTCTAAATTGTGGAATCTGGAACTATGGAAGATAAGCATGGATGGGAAGGGTGTTTTAGTATAGAAATCTTCCTGTAAGTAGGGATAATTCCAAGGTGTGAAAAATGAGTAGAGTTTCAGAAGATATAGCAATGGGGATTGAGTGCTCTTAGGCAAAAAGAGTCATTCTGAAATCAAGGAAGTGAGAAATAGTTTGATGGAGAGGAAGTTAATAGAAAAGTGGTGGAGATAAAGCAGGAAGTAGCAAAAGCCAGATCACAAAGGACTCTGGATGCTAACCTAAAGCTACAGAGAAAAACTGAAGATTTTTAAATAGGTAAGCGACATTATCAGATTTATATATTTGAAAAAATGATTCCTGTAGCTAGAAAGAGGAGCGATTGGAGAAGAGCCAGACTAGAGTCAGAAAGAATGCAATGTAGCAATACACAATACAAGTGAGAGAGCCTGGACTAAGGCAGTGGCAGTGGGGTGAAAAGATCCAAAATAATTGCTGAGATAGTAAGATGATATAATCCATTAAGACTTTATCACATAATGAATGTGATGAAACTAGGAAAAGAATCAAGGATGACTCTGGGTTTATGGCTTGGCAAGAAACTTAATGACAATGCCACTCACTGAGATAGGCAGTATGGTAGAATGAAAGATTTTTAAAAATAAAATAATTCAGAAAACCTACATGTCCTCCAATTTTTGGAGGACAAAGGGAATTGTACTTGGTTTGTGTCTGATAATTTTCAAAGAAGAAAAGCTGTTCTTCCTCTGATGATAGTGGAAATGTGGGCATTTGCCATGGAGCCAGTTATGGACTCTTTGACAGCAGTCTTTCAGTTATATTGAAAAGATACCTGCCTAAGAATACTTCTTGCCAGGAGTAAGGAAAACTCATTAGAAAAAGTTGAAGGTAAAATAGGCATAGGTCATCATGTGTAAAATAAGCATAGGTCAGTGATGGTTTGGAGAAAGCATTGCTCATGCTAGGGAATTGAAAGCAGAGGTTCCTAGCAGTAAGTAGTAAGGGTAAGAGAACCTCTGAAGAATTCCATAAAAATTATTTTCCATGGGAGAAAGAAAGAGCACTATAATTCCGGACTAGTAGTGTTCCAGTGCAAACATACAACTCCCAAGTTGAGAGTAAAATACAATCCTATTTAATTATGAATTGATTTAGCCTCCCATGGTCACTTTAAAATTTATTCATGAGGGTCAACTCCATGCCACTAGATGAAAACTTTGGAAACCTTCCCAAACTCTTAGGTAATAGACAATTCAATTCCCTCTTTGATGCAAACAGAGTCTCCATTCTGAAATTAGATTATTATTAGATTATTGAAGATGATAATCAATAATTAGCGAATTAACTAGTTATAAGAAATCTCCCAGTAATCACACACTCATCCCATACCCTGAAATTAGTAGCTCTTGGCATTTGAGGAAGGAGTATAGTCTTCTGCTCTCTCCCCCTGGTCATGTCTTCTCTCGTAGTAGGTGGGAAAGGATAAGGTGTAGACTGCATGACTGGTAGTGGTTAAACCAGCTTCTTTCTCAGGGTTGCTCAGAAAGTCCCAGCTCTGGATATGTCTTAATCTTACTGAGGCCAGATGCAGTTCTCTTTGGGGTGTTTTTTCAGCCCCCAATAATTCAGCATCCGCTACCAATTTCTTGATGCTGGAGTCTCTCCACTTCTCTCACTGATTTTTGTACAGAACAGTAGACAATCCCATTCCAGCTTTCTCTCTTGTAGGCTCACCTCTGAACTATAGAAAATACTCACACATTTCTTGACTCAACAAATTCTGGGAGAACTTGCCCATCTCAATTGCCTTACATTTTGCTTTCATGTGTTCCCAGTGGCTGTCAGTCCCCAGTCCATGGTGACCCTGAGTTTAGGAAAACAAATCAAGTTCTCGGAAATAAGTTAAAGAGGTGACTTAGAGAAGAGAACTTTAAACTTTGGGAAACTTGACTAAAAACATAATAATAAACATTGGTATCTGCTGAATCAGCATCTCAAACAATGGGTGCAGGGCCTAAAATTTTGAATATACTTCCCTAAGATTATTGTAACTCACATCAGAGTTTGAGTGAGATTAGCTTATCCATAGCTTTTTCCTTTTTAAAAAATTTCATTTATCCTTTCATTTGTCATCAATTTTAAGACACATAACAACAATGATTATTATATATTTTAGTGAAAGTCGGAAATACATTTTGCTATAAATTTTCCCTAAAATTATGTATTCTTCTCCCTATGTTGTTTTGCCTTACAGGAGTTAATACATGTATTCAGATGTAAAAATGGTGATTTTGTTAAAGAGGAAAAGCCATAATTCCTGGAAAATATGATGCCATAGCTATCATCTACTGCCTTCAATAAATTGCCCCTCAAGTCTCTTGATTTTAATAACTGCGATCCTGTGGAAAATCACCCTTGTGAGCATGCACAGTGCTCCCTGAACAGATGGACATGAGTGAAGATATCCAAGACACCACTGATAATCACGGAATGTATTTGTGGATTTCAGTAAATAATCTAAAAGAACTCAGATGGAATATTATCCTGCTGGAAATGATACATAATTAGGAACATGGTCACAATTAAAATACTTCCCAATGCATATTTATGCCATATATTATACAATATATGTGGGCATAAAAATTAAAAGGAGGAAATGTAAAGATTATATTAAGATTTACACTAAAATATTACTTAAACTTCTCACTACAAAAAAAATGATGTAAACAATGTGGTCCCTTTGGACATCCTGTCTCCTATTACGGAGAAGTTTCTGTAGCTAGTCACATAGGCAAATAATTAAACCAAGGAAACAGCAGCATGGCTACCATAAAATTACTTGCTCCCGGTGTGTAGGGGACTGGTTTGTTGCAACTTGCTACAATGTTTGCTGTTTTTTCAAAAAGTGCTAGGCCTTTGGACATGGGTTCCTCGTTTGTGACGCAAGCTCACTGCATGAATAGTGTACATCTGGGCCCAGTGGGACTTGTAGGCAAGGGAAAACAATACAAATATGCTGATAACTGTGTTGCCTGCTATGCTGTGAGTAATAAATTCCTTTGTCTCTGATCCAGAGGTCTTGTATTGTCTCTCAGAAAATTTTTAGCTTAAGAAGTAGGGTAAAAACCTCAGACACCTTATAGTTCTTGATATAGCCCTTAAGCAGTTTGAATAAAAGGCTATTTTCAGATTGAAATTAAAATTTTTGAGTTCACTTCTCAGATAAATCCATGAAAACACAAACTGTTACAGTTTAAGCAATGTGTTGGCTTCCTACCACTGCTATGACTAATTACTACAAACTTATAGGGGCTAAAAGAAAATGCATTACAGTTCAGTAAGTCAGTCCAAAATTAGTCTTTCTAGGCTAAGATCAAGACACTGGCAATTTGGAGACTCTTGAAGCGAGTTCATTTCTTTGCCCTTTCTAGTTTCTGGTGGCAATCCTGATCCTTGGGCCATGGCCCCTTCTTCAGCACTGAATCACTCTAAGCACTGTTTCTGTAGCTGTATTTCCTGCTTCTCACTCTGACCCTCTGCTTTTCCTTTATAAGGACCCATTGGACCTACCCTGGATAATCCAGGATAACCTTCCCATCTCAACAACCATATCTTAATCATATTTGCCAAGTCCCTCTGCCATGTATGACAACATCTTCACAGGTTCTGGAGATTAGGACATAGACATAGATACCTTTGAGGGGCCATTATTTAATCTACAAGAAGGGGTTCAAGTATGCTAAGAAATCCAACAATGGCCCAAAGTTGATCACATGGAGAAAATTTCAAGGAAAATCTTTAGAGGATTCACAGACATTTCCAGGGGGCCTGAGGATCCACGAATAAGAAATAAAGGTTTATACACAGGGACTCTTAGAGCATAATTAGGATTCAACTGCATCATATACAATGCAGCATCATGAAGGCAACTGTGATTTTCTACCTAGAGCAGTACAGATGGGATAGACTTGTGATCAAAAGTAAAGGATTTGAATTCTATCCACATTGTTACTTGTGTGTCCTTGATAAGACTATGTAACCACCTTTTGTAATCTAATTGGTTTATCTATTTAAGGGAATCAACACCTCTTTCTCATTGAATTTTTATGAGAATTAACTGGGTAAAACAGATTATTAGTTATAATGTTATACAAATATATAATTTGCATCATGACATTTCAATATTATAGTTTATGAAAATTTATTTCTATTACACATTACATTGGAGAAAGAAACAATTTGTAAATTACTGGTCAATGTCTAAAAAAATTATAAAACATTCTTTAATTTACAAATTATTAAGGTATCTCTTTGGTTCATATTTGTAGTGTGGTAACAATTGTTTTTTAAAAAATTTCTATATTGAGTTTTAATAAAATCATTTTCCAGGATATTCAGAATACATTTAGAAGACAGTAAAATAAAGTAGTATATATAAATACTATTTTCAGACTCCCCCAAGCTATAAACTGAATATTTATGTCCCCCCTCCAAAATTCAGATGTTGAAATCCTAACTCACAGTGTGACGGTATGAGGAGATGGAGTCTTTGGGTAGTGATTAGGTCACGAGAGCAGAGCCCTCATGAATGCAATTAGTGCCTTTATAAAAGAGACCCCAGAGAGCTCTCTTGCCCCTTCCATCATGTGAGGACATAACAGAAAGATAGCTATCTATGAACCAGAATGTAGGTTTCACAAGTCGCTGAATCTGCCAATGCCTTGATCTTAGACTTCCCACCTCTGGAACTGTGAGAAATACATTTCTATTGTTTGTAAGCCACCCAGTCTACAGTATTTTGTTATAGCAGCCTGAATGAACTACTAAAACACCATATTTTTGAATAAAAACATATATACTTCTGTCCCCAATAAGCATTAATGAGAGAATAATCACATATGTATAGAAATTTGTAAGAAACTTTGAATTTACATATTACTTTAGAAAATTCAGGAATGTCTTCCTCTTTCGCCTCATAATTTATGGTTTTCTAATGTCTATCTGGATAATTCTAATACAGGGGAACTCACCACTAAAGGAAATACATTTTTTTAAACTTTAGGTAGATCTAATCCAACAATGCCAGGCTGATATGATACTGTTAATTATAATTGTTATTGTTCTCTTTAAATACATATCACACATGAAGATTTAATGAAAAATGTTACATACATTATGCCTTTTTAAATACAGAACAATCCTCCTTAATATTTTTAAAGCTAAAGAACCTTCAATTCATATAAGTTGTCACTTTCTCTATATCACCAAACCTAGATAAAATAGAAAAAAAATTTTTTTTAACTTTTCAGAAAAAACGTAAAGAGAAATGTATGGAGAAATCTTCCTGAGGAGGCAGCTGCACTTGAACTAGGTCCTCGGAGATATAAAGTATTCGATCAGTAGAAAACTGATAGATTTTTGGCAAAGGAACTGAAATATATCATAATGTATCCTACAGTTTCTAAGAAAAAAGGTGAAGGATATATGTGAAGGAAAGATTTTTTAAATAGAAAGTAATTTGAAAAGAGATTTGGTTACACAATTAATTGGGGAAAAGGTATTCTAGTTACATGCAATCATTGAATCTCCACTCTTTAATGGGATATGCAAAATAAGTATATATTATGTTGTCTTCCTAAAAGACATACAAGAAACAAAAGTGCCAGAGAGCTTTCAAAATATCATCCACTTAAAGACACTAACAAGGATAACTAACTCATTGAATGAGTTGGACAAAATGGAGTATGAGCAAAAAATTATTTTCATTTCCACCACCGCAATTTAAACTTATTCTATTGAATGCAAGAAATTTTCTGAGTGAATACATTAAGATATTATGAAATAATTGTCCTCAGAAATTAGATATTGGCATAGTTATCAAACAAAGTGATGAATTGGCAAAAGTGGTCTAATGTTTGAATGCAGAACAAATTCAATGAGACGAAGGTGAGATATTAAAAAAATCTTTCTCTGGATGAGATCACAGTGATAGGAAACCAGATCAACGTGGCAGAATTGGATGTAAATAATCATCCAAGAGATATTGTGGAAGCAGAATGGATTGTCCTGAATGACTAAGTGAATAGAGGAAATGAAGAAAATAATTCAGTGTGAGATCCTGCTCCTAAGGATGTTGCTGAAGAAGAAAGTTATAGTATTACTGACATATATGTGGGAATTAAGAAGCATATTGACTTAGGAATAAAAAATCAAACATTGGTATTTGGATTTTGAGACAGCACTCAAGACATTCAAGTGTAAATTTGTTTTTCTAAATTCGGAAATATAGAAGTAGAGGATGAAGTAAGATACAAAAATCAACATGAGGAGTTATTACTGAAGAAGTGACAGCTGCACTGTGAGCCTAGATTAATTGGGGGGAATTATGTACAGTACATTTTCAAAAGCAGAGGAATCAACATTGAGCTCTGACTTAGAGACTGGATATGCCACCATTTATTGAGTGTGTAGTGTGTGCCAGCTAAAGAGACGAACTGGGCTTTAGAGAGGATAAGGAAGTTGCCTAAGATCACACAACCAGTAAATGTTATCAAATGGAAGATCCAGGATTCATCCTCACTCTATTTCAAAATCTCTTTTTTCCCACCAATTATAACAAAGGTAACATAAATGGAATAGACTGAAAAAGAAAGGTAAATCCAGGTTGTAACACAGATGAATGTTTTAAGAGTGGATTATTAAACACATAGGTTGACACGCAGAGAAAAGTTGAAGATGATGAAAATACATTGCAATAAAATGACCAAGCTGCCCAAACTGTCCTTGAATGGCCATGCTTGTAAAACTGTGTCACTCTGTTTTCTGGCCATCGTTAACTAACACTTACATTACCCATGAATTTTCTAATGATTAAAGTTCTTAGGTTTTATAAAGTCTTCCCCAGCAGTGTTTCTAGCAAATTTGTCTTGAAAGATTTTCATAGCCCTGCATACTCAAGGTCTCATGTAACTGACAAGATAATGACAGCGGCAATTTTAAACTGTTAAAATACTGCTGTATTTGATCTTCTCCAGTGCTGATTTCAGCAAAAGAGGGGGAAATGTTCATTATGTCAAGAAGAATGACAAACACACACATCAAACACAAAATATGATGCCAGTTTCTGAGACTTTTCCATCCAAATCTTCTCCTACCAAATGACAGGAATATGTCAAAACTATAGTCAGGGAAAACGAAGTAAATGTTGGTTGATCTCAAACTAAAAAAGTAATTACTGTTAACAAGCTTTGCAATTTACAAATCCCCATTTATATATAACAGTACATGATTTTATATTAGCCAGAAAAGATGACAGGGAAAGGGATAATATTCACTGACATAAAAATGATCTTTGCTTATATGAGGCAGGTTTTATTCTTTGATTTCCAATTTGATTCAATGCTCAACCTAATGAAAATGCTACAGCAAATAAAATGTATTTCCACTGCACAATCATTTGTGATTTTGTTTAGCTGTGAATAACTTCAGGTTTTCATAAATGAGGTTATTTAGTTGCCCAATATTAAACTGCTTGCTATATTGTAAACAGAAGAGAAGAGGTTAATTTAGAACAGCATTAAAAAAAAAAAGTTCTGCAAGGGAAAATGCAAGGTTTAATCAAAATAGACCATTGGGAACAAATGGCAAGAAGCAAAATACACTAATTGAAAGCCAGGCAGGACATTTTCCATTTCTTTCTTTTTTAGTGCACTGATTAAAAAAAATAGTTAATGAGCACACATCACCAGATCTACTCTACACTGGGAATTTAACCTTGTAATTTTGTCATTTTTCAGAGAAGCAGGGCGTTTAATGAAAGCACCATTAAGTTATAAATGCACAATGATGTATATTGTCGATAAACTGGAGACTACTCAAAACATTCCTTTGTAAATGCTGCATGTTTCCAGCATTTATTTACCATTTCATGTTTACCAAGTTCTTTATTCTGGGTCAAAATCTGTTTTTCAAAATCATGTGGAAATATTTTTGTTCGAACGCTATTAGAATACACAACGGTGACCCTTCTTGGTTTATTTTTCTTAACAGTTTATATCATTTACATTATTTAACCACAATTACTTTTAATTATATAGGAAAGTACTGCAATTTTGCAGCACCTGCTAGACCTCCCTGACTCAACAATTATTTATCTATTGTCTACTATGTGAAGTACAAATGTACCTGCTGGGTCCTTATCTTTTCAAGAACTTTTATAATCAATTGAAGGAACCAGATTTCTCATCATGTGTGTTACAGTAGAATAAGGCAGTTGAATCTTGGGCAGTTCCTTAGGCTCATATTGATGCAGGATTTCTTGAGGCATGTCCTCTGGCATTCACTACCACATTCAAAATATCCCCAACTTAACCATCCAGGGAATAAATAACTGCATGCAGATGACTCACAATAATAAAAGGCAGCATTAGTTGAGTTTGTATTCTGCATCAGGCATCGTGTTTTTTTAAGTGTGTTTATTAAGCATTCACCCTTTGGAGGCTCATCATAACTCCATAAGACAGCTGTTATAATTACTTTCCATTTTAGATGAGAAAACTGAGTTTGAGAGAGTCTAAACTGCCCAACGTTATATAACTAGATGAGTTGAAGCTGGTATTCACATTCATATAGCCTGAATACAGACTTTTTACTTTTATCTAGTAAGATATACTTCCTTTCTGTCACACTGGGGACTTGGAATGCCTCACCTAGTGACTATTTAGACAAGCACTATTTTAGTTTAGCTATCTTTCTACTACCCTAATTACAGTAAAGAGGACAAGCAGAGCCAGGATTATTTCATTAGATGGAAAAAATAATTCCCACCTACTTTTGTCTATTGGGATTTGTCTCACACACTTAGCTCATGAGGCACCTGAACCAACAAAAATAAATAAGTAAGTAAGTAAGTAAGTAAGTAAGTAAGAAGTAAAATAAAATAAAATAATCCAAGCAGAACTGTTTAAGCTTTGCCCAGCTCCTGCATAGTCAGAAGGGCAGCTGTTCCTGTGATGGCCACATTCTCTGGGGATGGCTTGGCTGTGACTACCCAGATGATTATGATTGTAGATTTCAGTTTGGCAAAGAGAAAGCATATTCTGATCAGAGCAAGTGAAGGAGAGAGGGTCATGCATTCAGAGTACTGGGGAATTATACAATTTCAGAATTGGAAATGCTCTTAAAGTTCATGATGCCTTCATATCAATAGTGTCTGACCCAATTCAAAATGATCATTATCCATCCCATCACAGCTGAAAGAGGAGAAAGGCTTTGTTAAGTGATCTGGTCAGAATAATCTAATTATTTTAACTGTAATATCTGGTTGCCTTTTGTGGCCTAATTATTATATATTACAAAGGAGGGGAGTAAAGTTACTATATATTGCATAGAAAGGGACAGAAAAATATTCTGGTTCAAAAATCTATTTTTCAAAATCATGTGGAAATATTTTTGTTCGAAGGCTATTAGAATACACAATTATGGCACTTCTCATTGGTTTATCTTTTTTAACAGTTTATATCATTTACACTATTTAACCACAATTACTTTCAATTATATAGGAAAGTGCTGTCTTCAACCTCAGGGCAGTTGACTAGGACACCCACATGATGACTTTTCCTAGAAGTTGAACTTTTATTTTCTGACTCCCAAGTCATTATGTTATTAACAATCCGATTTTAACTTAGATGGGCCTGTTACATCACGGCTCTCTCACCTCACAATAATTATGGCTTCAACAATATCCTACTTGCATTACTGAAGCACTGAGTGACACAAGATCACATTGGGCAACAGTTTCCCCTATGACCTGGTCTAAAATACATACACTTTTGAGGGCTTTCATAATGGCAGATTGTCCTCCTAGACCCAGTCCTACATTTTTTTCCCCACTGGTCATCCATCATTTAGGTTTCAATGTGCTTTTCAGTTGCCCTTTTTCAAAATTGATAGTAGGGCATGTCTTATTATTCTCCCTTACTCGAAAAAGCTTGTTTCTAATATCCTTCTGGACCTAAAAGGAGGACTGAGTCTTAGGAAAAATCCAATAAAACATGTTATATCAAGGTGCAATCCCCACAAAAATTATGACAGCAATAACATTCTTATTTTGAAATGTATTTGCAATTTTTTGGAAAAATCTTCTTGTCTTAAGGAAAATCCTTAATCTTATCAGGTAAGAGGTTTTAATAGCTGGCTTTTAAGTCCTTGGTATTATCCAGAAAATCATCTATTTAGAAATAAAAGTGACATTAGGAAAGTGGTTAAAGAGGCTTTGCCTGAACTTTCTGTAGTGCATCAGTCTCTGTACACTTAAATAAATGAACCGTCTTTAAATAGTCTAATGGCTTTTGGAGGCACTCTAATAAAACACCATTTCCTTTCAGTTATTTGGTGCACTAAATGTATTTCTGCTCCAGTAGTTTCATGTTAAGTGTTCCTTTCTCCTAAATTGTTTTTGTATTTGCATATATATCTCTATAGCTACAGATATATAGTGTATTTTGCACAATTAAAGAAAAAGTATTTTAAATCTAGAAAGCTCAAATGTAAGTGTAGTTCCCAGCAACCCTTTAGTGTCTTCTCAAACTGTTTTTTCTAACTTAGGGCTTCCATTTATTTCATATGGTGTTTGCTTTTATTACTTGAATTCTATGTTCATAGGGATTAATCTCAAATGTCCATTCATACACCTGTCATTAACAGTTAAAATTTAATGACTACTTTATTAGTGGCTGATATTGTTCTAAGTGCTTATGTGTATTAATTTATTTAATATGCTCAAGAACCCTTTAGAATAGGTGCTATTATTATTCTCATTTGATATATGAGAAAAGGAAAGAGAAGTTAAACAATGTGTACATAGTTGCACTGGTAGAAGAAGAAACTGCACCCCAGAAGATGCAGAGGTGACAGAGTCCGGCATTAAACCTGGGTCTCAAGTCAGACCTTACAGCATTAGCCTATTCTCTATTGTCTTAGTTGGAAATCAGAGAATCTTGGTAACTCATCTAAGGCCAACTAAGTACTGTTTGATACAATGAGAATTTCAATCCAAGCTTTCCAACTCCAGTTCCAACACTGTGTTTATTTTACTTGTGAAACTTGTCATAGTGAACTTCTTATCATATTGTGCCGTAAGAAACTAAGCACTCCCTGATATGTTTATAGAAATGGGCATTTTAAAATACTTTTTATCAAGAAGGATATCAAGAAACCTTTTCTAACACTTCCCCCATCACCACCACTATTGATGTCCTCAATTGGAGAAACTCATTGGGGAACATTTTGTTAATCTAGAACCTTTGCAGAAGGATAAATATGTCTGCATTGGGGCAGGGAAAGTTCTTTTTCTCTTTGGCTGGTGTGTTCTGGATTGGTCTCTCCTTGTTCGTAGATAATGGGGGTGTGTGAGGCAAATGGCAGATATCCTAGGCTTCATATTTAGTTAAAAGCTGAAGACGAATGTGAGAACTAGTGAAGGTATTTCTTATTGATTTCAAAAAGTAAAGCATGGCTCTTAGCATTCAGAGCAAAATTCAACATCAGAGGTCTATGCTATCACAATTGAGATACTTGCTATAAGATACTCTTTTATATATTTATATGTCTAGTGTATATTAGGTACTGTATTAAGCACTAGGGTTAAAAAAAGAAAGAGAGAAATAGCACATGTATTTTATCCTGCTTTCACTGGTAAGGTATCAAGGGGAAAATGCTACAAGTTTAGAGTAAGGTTGTGCTGCCTCCAGGCAGAGAACAAGAAGAAACTCCTAACACTGGCAGTTAGTCCTCTCTACAGTCCATACTAAGGTGGTCTTTGGCTGGTTCCTTCTCTTCAACTTCCTGTTGCAGGATTTAGTCCTTGGATGATTCATCACTTTAAACCTCCGAATTTTTTCTCTAGCATAAAACTTTTCTCCTCTCTATTCCAGACGCATACCTCCGTTCTAAAACTTAATACAGACAAATCTTCATTCCTGACTGCACTCCCTGTTTCCCCAAATTTGCTCCATTCACGGTCTTCTCCATTCATATGATAGAATCTCCATTTTTTCCAATTTCTCAGTTAAAAACAAACAAACAGAAAAATCTGTAACTCATCCATGAATTCTCTCACAATCCACTTTTAATGAGTCAGGAAATTTTGTTCATCCAACTTTTAAAATAAATCCAGAATCTGAAAGCTTCCCATCTTGTTCACCTCAAATACGGGTCCTCTTTTATGGCCTGGATGACTCACTATCTTTCTAATCAGCCGTGCTGCTTCCACACCTGCCCCCACTCACACTCTGCTCTCAATACAAAAGCTACAGCTATCTTATTCAATCCTAAGTTAGACATGGTCCACTACTCTCCTCAAATCCTTCCACTGGCTTCCCATTTCTTTCTGAGTAGAAGCTAAGTTTTCTAAAAAGGCCTGCAAAGTCCAATATGATCTGAGCAACATTACCCTTTTATCTTCACCTGCTACTACTTCTCTACTCATTCATTTTGGCCAGACTGGCCTTCTTGCTACTTTCAGAGCATGTCAGGGAATCTTTCACCTGATGAATTTTCTGCCTAAAATGTTCTTTTCCAGATAACAGCATGGCTTATTCCTTAGTTCCTTAGGCTTTTACTCAAAGTCATCTTTCAATTAAGCCTACCTTAACTACCTTACATTAAGTTGTGATCACTCCTTTCCTCTCCCTAATTGCTCTTCATACTTTTGCACTCCCTTATTTCTCTCTACTGTACTTATTACACTCTAACATGTTATATGTTTATTACTGTCTTAAGCATGATACTTAATTAATTTAATCCATACAATAACTCAACTAGGTAGAAACATTTATAACATCCACCAAAAATAAATGGGAACATTGTGACACAAAAAGATTAAGCATCCTATCCAATTTATATTGCTAGGAAGTGGCTGATGTGGAATTTAAAACAGTCTGACTTGAGATCCAATTCTCTTAATTACCATGCTTTGCCACTTCTAGGAGGCCACTTGAAGATTACTACACTATAATCAGTGGTATACAGAAAGTCACCATAGGAAAGACACCTAAGGAAGGAAAGGTTCAGCCTGAAGTTTTGGAATTGGCAAAGATGTTTTCCAAAGGATGAAGGGTTCACTCTTTTTTTTTTAAATAGATCTTCATTGGAGTATAATTGCCTCACAATATTGTGTTAGTTTCTGTTGTACAATAAACCGAATCAGCCATATGCATATGTCCCCATATCCCCTATCTCTTGGGCCTCCCTTCCATCCTCCCTATCCCACCCCTCTAGGTCATCACAAAGCACTGAGCTGATCTCCCTGTGCTATGTTGCTGCTTCCCGCAAGCAAACTATTTTACATTCTGTAGTGTATATATGTTGATGTTACTCTCACTTTGCACCAGCTTCGCCCTCGCAACCCATGGCATCAAGTCCGTTCTCTATGTCTACCTCTTTTATTTTTTCCTTTTTTTTAACATCTTTATTGGAGTATAATTGCTTAACATTGTTCTGTTAGTTTCTGCTGTATAACAAAGTGAATCAGCTATACATATACGTATATCCCCATATCTCCTCCCTCTTGCGTCTCCCTCCAACCCTCCCTATCCCTAGGTGGTCACAAAGCACCGAGCTGATCTCCCTGGGCTATGTGGCTGCTTCCCACTAGTTATCTAATTTACGTTTGGTAGTGTATATATGTCCATGCCACTCTCTCATTTTGTCTCAGCTTACCCTTCCCCCTCCCCGTGTCCTCAAGTACAAGAACTTGTCTTGCCCCTAGGTTCTTCAGAACAATATATAATTTTTTTTTACATTCCATATATATGTGATAGCATACAGTATTTGTTTTTCTCTTTCTGACTCATGTCACTCTGTATGACAGACTCTAGGTCCATCCACCTCACTACAAATAACTCAGTTTCGTTTCTTTTTATGGCTGTGTAATAGTCCATTGGATATATGTGCCACATCTTCTTTAAACATTCATCTATCAATGGACACACAGGTTGCTTCCATGACCTGGCTATTGTAAATAGAGCTGCAATGAACATTGCGGTATATGACTCTATTGAATTATGGTTTTCACAGGGTATATGACCAATAGTGGGATTGCTGGGTCATATGGTAGTTCTATTTTTAATTTTTTAAGGAACCTCCATACTGTTCTCCATAGTGGCTGTATCAATTTACATTCCCACCAACAGTGCAAGAGGATTCCCTTTTCTCCACACCCTCTCCAGCATTTATTGTTTGTAGATTTTTTGATGATGGCCATTCTGACTGGTGTGAGGTGATATCTCATTGTAGTTTTTTGTTTTTTTTGTTTTTTTTGTTTTTGCAGTACACCGGCCTCTCACTGTTGTTGGCCTCTCACTGTTGTTGGCCTCTCCCGTTGCGGAGCACAGGCTTCGGACGCGCAGGCCCAGCGGCCATGGCTCACGGGCCCAGCCGCTCCACGGCACGTGGGATCCTCCCGGACCAGGGCACAAACCCATGTCCCCTGCATCGGCAGGCGGACTTCCAACCACTTGCGCCACCAGGGAAGCCCTCTCGTTGTAGTTTTGATTTGCATTTCTCTAATGATTAGTGATGTCAAGCATCCTTTCATGTGTTGCTTGGCAATCTGTTTATCTTCTTTGGAGAAATGTCTATTTAGCTCTTCTGACCATTTTTGCATTGGGTTGTTTTTTTGTTTGATATTGAGCTAAATGAGCTGCTTGTATATTTTGGAGATTAATCCTTTGTCAGTTGCTATGTTTGCAAATATTTTCTCCCATTCAGAGGATTGTCTTTTCCTTTTGCTTATGTTTTCATTTGCTGTGCACAAGCTTTTAAGTTTCATTAGGTCCCATTTGTTTATTTTTTGTTTTTATTTCCATTTCTCTAGGAGGTGTGTCACAAAGGATCTTGCTGTGATTTATGTCATAGAGTGTTCTGCTTATGTTTTCCTCTAAGAGATTTACAGTGTCTGGCCTTCTATTTAGGTCGTTAATCCATTTTTTGAGTTTATTTTTGTGGATGGTGTTAGGGAGTGTTCTAATTTCATTCTTTTACATGTAGCTGCCCAGGTTTCCAGGCACCACTTATTGAAGAGGCTGTCTTTTCTCCATTATATATTCTTGTCTCCTTTATCAAAAATAAGGTGACCATATGTGCACGGTTTTATCTCTGGGCTTTCTACCCTGTTCCATTGGTCTATATTTCTGTTTTTGTGCCAGTACCATACTGTCTTGTTGATTACTGTAGCTTTGTAGTATAGTCTGAAGTCTGGGAGCCTGATTTCTCCAGCTCCTTTTTTTCTTTCTCAAGATTGCTTTGGCTACTTAGGGTCTTTTGTGTTTCTAGAAAAAATGTGAAATTTTCTGTTCTAGTTCTGTGAAAAATGCCATTGGTAGTTTGACAGGGATTGCATTGAACATGTAGATGCTTTGTATATTATAGTCATTTTCAAAATATTAATTCTTCCAATCCAAGAACATGGTATATCTCTCCATCTATTAGTAACATCTTTAATTTCTTTCATCAGTGTCTTATAATTCTCTGCATACAGGTCTTTTGTCTCCTTAGGTAGGTTTATTCCTAGGTATGTTATTCTTTTTGTTGCAATGGTAAATGGGAGTGTTTTCTTGATTTCACTTTCAGATTTTTCATCATTAGTGTATAGGAATGCCAGAGATTTCTGTGCATTAATTTTGTATCCTGCTACTTTACCAAATTCATTGATTAGCTCTAGTAGTTTTTTGCTAGCATCTTTAGGATTCTCTATGTATAGTATCATGTCATCTGCAAACAGTGACACTTTTACTTCTCCCTTTCCAATTTGGACTCTTTTATTTCTTTTTCATCTCTGAATGCTGTGGCTAAAACTTCCAGAATTATGTTGAATAATAGTGGTGAGAGTAGGCAACCTTGTCTAGTTCCCGATCTTAGTGAAATGGTTTTAGTTTTTCACCATTGAGAACGATGTTGGCTGTGGGTTTGTCATATATGGCCTTTATTATGTTGAGGTAAGTTCCCTCTATGCCTACTTTCTGGAGAGTTTTTATTATAAATAGGTGTTGGATTTTGTCAAAAGATTTCTCTGAATCGATTGAGATGATCATATGCTTTTTATCCTTCAATTTGTTAATATGGTGTATCATGTTGTTTGATTTGCTTATACTGAAGAACACTTGCATTCCTGGGATGAACCCCACTTGATCATGTTGTATGATCCTTTTAATGTGCTGCTGGATTCTGTTTGCTAGTATTTTGTTGAGGATTTTTACATCTATGTTCACCACTGATATGGGCCTCTAGTTTTCTTTTTTTGTGACATCTCTGTCCGGTTTTAGTATCAGGGTGATGGTGGCCTCGTAGAATGAGTTTGGGAGTATTCCTTCCTCTGCTGTATTTTGGAAGAGTTTGAGAAGGATAGGTGTTACCTCTTCTCTAAATGTTTAATAGAATTCAGCAGTGAAACCATCTGGTCCTGGGCTTTTGTTTTTGGTACGATTTTAGGTCACAATTTCAATTTCAGTGCTTGTGATTTGTCCATTTACATTTTCTATTTCTTTCTGGTTCAGCCTCGGAGGGTTGTGTTTTTCTTAGAATTTGTTCATTTCTTCTAGGTTGTCCATTTTATTGGCATATAGTTGCTTGTACTAATCTCTCATGATCCTTTGTATTTCTGCAGTGTCAGTTGTTACTTTTCCTTTTTCATTTCTAATTGTGTTGATTTGATTCTTCTCCCTCTTTTTCTTAATGAGTCTGGCTAATGCTTTATCAATTTTGTTTATCTTCTCAAAGAACCAGCTTTTAGTTTTATTCATCTTTACTATGTTTCCTTCATCTCTTATTTCTGATCTGATCTTTATGATTTCTTTCCTTTTGATAATTGCTTTTCTTTTTGTTTGTCTTTCTCTAATTGCTTTAGGTGAATGTTAGGTTGTTTATTTAAGATTTTTCTTGTTTCTTGAGGTAGGATTGTATTGCTATAAACTTCCCTCTTTAGAACTGCTTTTGCTGCATCCCATAGGTTTTGGGTCGTCGTGTCTGCATTGTCATTTGTTTCTAGGTATTTTTTGATTTCCTCTTTGATTTCTTC